>JAODAL010032271.1:0-47177 GCA_025379985.1 Phyllomedusa bahiana
TTTGGGGGGGTTTTAGCATGCAGAACATGCTGATGTAAACAGAAATGGTCTGAAATTACATTTGGTGCCTGGAGTTGTGTGGCATTCATCATCTGGTTTCATAACGCATTGTTTACAATGAAGTGGTCATCAGTGTGTGATGTAGTCAAAGGACGTCCACTTCTTTGCTTTCCTGTGACTCTTACAGTCTCTCTATATCTCTGTTGCAACCTGCTAATGACACTCTGTGACTCTTTAAACTCGGTGGTCACTTCCGTCTGAGAGCATCCTGCTTGAAGCCTCGCAATGGTGAGGTACTGTTGATCAATTCTAAGGTGTTGTCTTGTTCACATCATGTCAAAATGTGAACAAAATGATGAGGAGGATTGTAGTAATCCCAATTCAACTTGCTTCCCTACATATATTGAGCGATTCAGGGATCAAACACCTGTGGTGAATTTTGCCATACAGCTCCTTGTTAGAGACCAACAAGTTGTGCAAAAAGTACTGACATATTGAACAGTTGGACATGTGAATTCGGAAGTTAAAATATGGTCTCATTTAGTGCATCTAAAAAAATATTCAAGAAATTTTATATTTACCCTAAAATTTCGATCAAAAGCCAAATATTCCTAACTTTTTGCGAGTAGTGTTCTCCTGGCTGTGAGGAAGAGCGGTATAAACTAGAGCTGTTATTTCTAAGACTGATACTCTGACAATGTCAACCATCTTGGCAATATTACTAGTAAGGAGAAAAACAGGAGTGGCCTTCCTTTTCTTGTCACCCTTCATACCTCTCTTAACTACATTACCCAGCTACATTCCTGTGCCCCTTGACCAATTTCTGCAGCATCTTCATCTTACCCATATACTGATTGCTCAATGGGAGAAAATGTTCTGATTAATTTTTATACCTATACAGGTGAGGAAAAGCTGCAATTAGCATCCATAGCAGTAAAATGGATATATGAAACTACTCAGTGAAGAAAATTTGGCTCTAAGAGTCACAGAAAAAAATTGAGAGGCTAATATAATTCATTCCTTTCAATGGCTAACTGAAAAGATGAGGACAGCGTAGCTATAAGAGGTACAGCAGTAATAGTTGCTACAGAGTCCCTTTCACACATAAGAAGAGGCCGGCATTGGAATTGACACATGGTAACTGGCAGGAGCCCCCTATCACTTTTTTCACCATGGCCCAAGAACATTTCATATATATGGTGGCAGCAAGAACATCCCAACTGGTAACATGAAGATTCAGCTGACAGGGCCGTAGTTATAGGGGGTGCAGTGGTAGCCAGGGCTGCTGTCAGTCATCTATTAACCGCTTCAGAGCCCCATGCAGATAAATCAAATGGGGCCACCACCTATTACTAGTTCCTGTTTTTTAACATATCACTGGGACCATTTTTGATTAGGGCCCCTTACAGGAGTACTGCCCGTACTGCCCTAAGTTTATCCCTGCCAGTTACCACTGGCCATTTCCAATACCGGTGTCTTCTTATATGTCAAAGGGGCTTTTGGGACACCTTAGGATGCAGGGCCCCATAGCAGCTGCTACTGCTTGGGTGCCAACAGGGCTGTACTCGCAGTAGTCTTGTCAGGCGCCCTAATCGAAAAAGGGCCCACAAATATGTTAAAACTATAGCAAGTAGTAATGGGTGGGGATCCAATTTGATTTAGCTTTATGGGACCTGAAACAATTAATATATGATTACTGCAGACTGATTTATGACTGATGTTAATAGATGACTGATGGAATGTGCATTTCACATTGTTAGAGATGAGCGATTTAATCGAGAAAAGTTGAATCAAGCCGATTTTTACGTTTTCCGCAATAAGACCATATTTCTTAGATATTCCGTTGAAAAAATTCTATTTCTACTCCTGGTTGTCAGTTGTCGCATAAGACCACATTTCTTAGATATTCCATTGACATTTTTTTTCATCTCTAATCCTGGTTGTCAGTTGTTGCATACGACCACATTTCTTAGCTGTTCCATAGAAAAAAGTCTATTGCTAGTCCTACTTGGCTGTTGTAAATGACAAGGACTGAAGTAAGAACACTGTTGATTTGGTGTTACAGTTCTTCCCTAAGACCACATTTCACAGATATTCAGTAGAAACAATCCTGTTTCTAATCCTAGTTGGCAATTGGAAATTATAGGGATTTAAGAACACTTGTGATTTGCTGTCTTTGCAGTACAGTTCTTTAATAAGAGACTGTCAACAAATCTTCGAGACCTTTTTAATATTTATCTTTCTGAACATGGAGCAAACTAGAGCTGGTAAGCGAGCAAGCAGAGGGGTAGGACGTAGAGCTGGAGGTACAAGACAAGGAGCTCCTTCCAGTGCTCTGGACAACACACAAGCGAGCACATCGTCTGTTGCCAGACCGTCAGGCCTGTCATCGGTTGGTCGGTTCCCTGTGAATCTCAGTACTGAAGAGCGTCGCCAATCTGTTCTTCAGTGGTTAACACAACCTGCATCCAGTGGTTTCACCTCCTCGTCCTCTCAGTCACGGCCACAAATGTCGTCATCGTCATCATCAGTCCAACCTGAAGCAAACACAGCCCAAATGTCAACCAATGTACAGACCACTGTGGATAATCCATGTTCTGAAGAGCTCTTTGATGACACAATGCGATTGGGGTCTGAAGGCATTTCAAAAGATCAAGAGGCCAAAGAGGATGATTTTGTCTGCTCTGACGCCTAATCGCTGATGCCCTCAGAGGAGAAGGAAGCTGGTCAGTCGGCAGAAATCCCGAGTGGTCAGCAATGCCTTGCAGTGCCCTGCCTTGCTTGTGGCTTCTAGCCCACAGCTGCAATAGATGCAATAGAAGTCAGGCCAATATCTTAAAATGTCAAACTTATCTTTATTAAATCTTCCTTCGGCTTTAAAACATATATAACACAGCCTCCTCACATAGTATAGATATGAAAAAGTGGATACTTAGGCAATTCGTTGCAGCGCAAGGCCGTTCAACATCTTAGCCAGAGTCCATCCAAGACTTCACTCACACAGGAGTTCTCAGATAGGAGACCGGACGCCAGCAGCTTCAGGACGTAGACTTTCAGGATGAGAAACTCACCTGTATGAGCACATCAATCAGTGGAGGAGGAAGATGATGAGGTAGTGTCAGTGCTTGTCCAGCCTCAGAAAGGGAGAGGGCAGTCGCACAAGTCCGCTGACATTATTCCGCCAGTCATGGTCAGTGGTGGAAGCGGAAACACAGCTACTAGGTTTTCACCCGTCGAAGAGGTCTGGGACCTGTGAAGCCTGGGCCTTTTTCGATCAAGCCCCAGATTCATCGACCGACATCATATGCCAGATTTGCCATCAACGCATCAGTAAAGGCAAGAATCTAAAGAGTGTAACTACCACGAACATGAATAGGTACATGCATGTAAAGCATGAAATGATGTGGAGGAATCACTTGGAGAAAAAAGGTCAAACAGGTCCTGGGCTTCCAACCAATGTGACATCCTCTGTCTCCTCCTCCTCTGCCACTTCCAAGACTAAGCGGTCCTCTGCTGCCCATGTGCCAGAGCAGCATGAGCAACACATCCCCAGTGCCAGACACTGTCGCCCAAGTACCACCACCACCACCAGAGACACAGCCTACCCCTTCTCCTTCCACCAGTTTGACCTGCACGCCGTATAGCAGCCAGTCTGGCAGGCAGCCTCCTGCTTTCACCCCAACCCTCCTAAAGCTAAAAGCCTGAAATTTGGCATTGACAAGCTGTTGGCCTTGGTAATGTTGTGTTTCCGACTGGTGGACACAGATGGCTTCCGCCACATCATGGCCCTGGCATGCCCCCAATACCAGATGCCGAGCAGGCATTCCTTTTGCTGAAAAGCCGTCCCTACCCTGGCCAGGCACGTGTCAGAAAACATTTCAAGCGCATTGGCTGCATCTGTGTCCACCAAAGTCCATCTGACTACAGACACATGGAATAGTAAGCATAGTCAAGGGCGTTACATCTCACTCACTGCTCACTAGGTGAGTTGTTTGAATGACTATATTTACTATTTTGCCATAGGCAAACTTAAACTCTATCAGTTCTCTATCTGTTAAACACTAAAACGTAAACTTTATTATATCTAACTCTTAACCTCTATACACACTATTTAAAAACCTGATCTCTAACCTCATCATTTAACCCTTTTTGCTTCTGAGAGAGGGAATAACTCCCTTTCTATTATCAAGTCTGGTGGAACCCCACCTACTAACAGGGGAGCTTTATATCTATAGCAAAGTACTAGCTTCAGTAAGTAATCCCAAGCCAACTACTTGGGCAGTTGTCCCTAATCTCATAGACACAGAACAAATAAGGCTCCCTTGTGACACCGTCTACAGCAGGTGACACTTGTAGACAGAGGTGAGAGATCACAATTTAAAACGTCATATCTGACCTCGCCGACATGTCTCGCCAGCTAACCTGGCTTTATCAAGGCTTAGAGGTCCGATCACATGTGGTCTGAGCTCACTTCCTTTTATATCATGTTAGGTAAACACCCCGTTCAGGTGCTCACCAATTAGCCATCAGAGAATCCACATAAAACCCACTCCCCCTTCCGCGCGCACACTCATAACATGTCCTGCTAAAGCTGCCACCATGCTCTCATGAGCCAACAACCTTCAGTCAAATTCGCCATCTCCATAACGGGCTTGCGCCCCATCTTACCGTACTGCCCGTGCCAATGCACTGCACCAACAAACACCTCAGCCCTGACTGTGATGGGCTTCCGTCTCACTTCTCTCATATTATTGCAACTGCGTGGCTCACCAAGAATGAATTAAGCAGACTAGGTGTCACATTACACAGCACACTGCCATCTTTATCAATTCCCATAAGCCCCTTCTCTTCAATATCTAATATGCATATTCATTGGGAATATAAACTCCACTGTACAATAGACCACTGTCATATTATCTTCCCATAAAGCACTTCTCCTATATATGTAATATGCATATTCATTCCAATAGAGCTGCAGGCCCCATTAAATCCATGTTCCACTGCATTGTATAGTATTGTCTCAAGACTATATTCATAAACCACTTCTCTTTTACATGTAATATTCATATTCATTTTAATAATACTGTAGGCTCTTGAAGATTCTCTCCTATGGCTCACAGCTAGCCATTCAATCCACCACGTCACAATGGGAGCATGCAAGAACTCCAGTATCTTCAAATGCCATTGCATCTAGTTGCATCCGCTTCGCACTAGATCAGCGCCGCAAGCAGAAACAATAAATCTCTACATACATGAGTACATACATGAATAGTCCCTTGCAAAAGCAATATACATGCATCCCTAATTTGTTAAATAGAAACCGTGGCCTCACGTGATGAATATCTGTCATCATTACAGGACCCAGGGACAATGAGGAAAAACGTAGAGGCAAAAGGGGGAGAGGAGAGGAGAGGGAGGGGGAAGGGGCGTGAGGGAGATGGAAGGGAGGGGGAAAAAGAAAAAAAAAACACATATATGAACTCTGATGCTTCCATAGTCATATATTCAACTGTGCTATATCCACTTGACCGTACTTAATCACATATATCATGTTTCTTCAAAAATTATTATATAGGGAATCAGCAAGATCAAATAAATGCCGAAAATGAAAAGCCTTCATTTAGGCCTTTAGGTTTCAATGTATTGAGTCTGTGTATCCATCTTGCCTCTTCCTGCAACAAAACTACATCCAAATCGCCCTTTCTTTCCCCTAGCTTTTTCACACATATGCCCCAAAATTTTAGCACCTCTATTTTGCCATTATGTACTTCCAAAATGTGTCTTGCTAGGGGAGTGTCACCTCTAGTTTTAATAGTACTCAGATGTTTCGAGATCCGACGACGAAACTCCTGTATGGTTTTTCCCACATAGATCTTGGGGCAGGTACACATAGCCCCATAAACCACCCCTCTGGTTTTACAATTGATGAATTGTCTTATCTCAAATCTTCTCTTATCAATGGGATTAACAAAATCTTTAGTTTTCCATATGAATGGACAGAATGAACAGTTGCCACAGGGATATGAGCCTACCACCGGAGACTGCGCAAGCCCGTTATGGAGATGGCGAATTTGACTGAAGGTTGTTGGCTCATGAGAGCATGGTGGCAGCTTTAGCAGGACATGTTATGAGTGTGCACGCGGAAGGGGGAGTGGGTTTTATGTGGATTCTTTGATGGCTAATTGGTGAGCACCTGAACGGGGTGTTTACCTAACATGATATAAAAGGAAGTGAGCTCAGACCACATGTGATCGGACCTCTAAGCCTTAGTAAAGCCAGGTTAGCTGGCGAAACATGTCGGCGAGGTCAGATATGACGTTTTAAATTGTGATCTCTCACCTCTGTCTACAAGTGTCACCTGCTGCAGACGGTGTCACAAGGGAGCCTTATTTCTTCTGTGTCTATGAGATTAGGGACGACTGCCCAAGTAGTTGGCTTGGGATCCCTTACTGAAGCTAGTACTTTGCTATAGATATAAGGCTCCCCTGTTAGTAGGTGGGGTTCCACCAGACTTGATAATAGAAAGGGAGTTATTCCCTCTCTCAGAAGCAAAAAGGGTTAAATGATGAGGTTAGAGATCATGTTTTTAAATAGTGTGTATAGAGGTTAAGAGTTAGATATAATAACAGTTACTTTTTAGTGTTTAACAGATAGAGAACTGATAGAGTTTAAGATTGCCTATAGCAAAATAGTAAATATAGTGATCAAAAGTCACTCTTTGTTCTCTTGCGAGATTCCCAATATTTTGGAGATTATGTGACTTGTTTGAATGACAGCGCCTCTGGTGATGATGGTGGGTCTCAGGCTTGGCGGACACTGAGATGGTGCAGGTTCCAGATACCCAAGCTCCATGGGTAGCATCACGTGCCAAGAGAAACCAGACTGTGTTGAAATTAATGCGTCTTGGAGACCGTCAACACACAGGTCAAGAGCTGTGGATGGCTCTGCGAAATGAGAGAAACCAGTGGCTGGGTGCTAAGAACCACAACGGGAAAAATCTCCTTGCTGCCCTTAAGATTGGTAGACTTACGCATATTCCTTGCCTGGCACACGTCATGAACCTGGTTGTGCAGAAATTTCTCAAGCGCTACCCGGGTCTTGACTGCCTGCTGAGGAAGGCTCTAGATCTTAGCTCACACTTCTGTCATTCGCACCCTGCTTCGGCCCGACTGGCTGTGTTGCAGCGTCATCTTGGCCTCCCCGTCAACCGTCCCATTGTTGACGTGGCAGCACTCTGGAATTCCACCTTCCACATGCTTCAGCGATTGCGGCAGCAGCGTAATGCCATTATGCAGTATGAAGTGGCGCATGGCCTGACAAGCAGTGGTGCGGACCTCGGGGTGTTGAGCAATAGAGAGTGGAGGCAGGTGAAAGATCTCTGCACCATCCTTACCAGTTTTGAAGATGCCACCAAAATTGTCAGTCAGGACAATGCCCTTGTCAGCATGACCATTGTGGTGATATTTGTACTGAATCAAGTGTTAGACACTCTGAAGCAGCAGGTCCCAGTAGTGATGGAGGTGGAGGCGGACACAGATGCGGACACAGAGCCTTCGGATCTATAAGGCCCGACTGTTTCCCAAATTTCTAGGTCTTCTTTAGGCGGTGGTTTGGGGTCCAGGGCTGGTGCAGGGCGGCACTTGAGCTCTCAGAGTACAGCTTATGAGGCTAGCCAGGGCAGTGGTGATGCTAAGGATGAGGAAGCGGAGGACGAGGATGAGGCATGGCTGGACACCGACAGTACAGATGTCCCTGCAGTGGTACAAGGTTGGCACAGATTTGAGGAGAAGGAGAAAGATGAGGAAGATCTGTTTAGTGCTCCTCGATCCTGAGGCTTTGAAAATCCTGGCTGCATCTCACACAAGAGTGCTTGGATGCTACATTACCTGCAACATGATCCACGCATCAAGGCAATCAAAATGAACAGCAGTTACCGGGTGGCCACCTTCCTTGAACCACGTTACAAATCGAAAGTCAGCAAATTCACCCACACACATTGACAGTAGAATGCAGGAATTTGAGACAGTGCTCATTGATCAACTCAAGACATCTGTTGCGTACACATTCCTCATTGGAAAAAAAAATGGTCATTTTGAAAAAACTTTTATTCAAATACTCATTTCTTATTGCTAATTATACTCAGAGTGTCCAAAAGGCCATTTTGCTGGTTTTGTGGTCAGGCGACTGTAAAAGACTCCAATAGTAAAGGTCTTATTGAAAAAAAAAACCTTATTCCAAATACTCATTTCGTCTTGAAAATGTTAAGCCGTGTCAATGGTTTTGGGGTCATGCTGCTGTAAAAGACAGCTATAGTCAAGGTCCTATTCCAAAAAATCATGTTTAAAAAAACTCTTTTATTCTTGCTAATTTTATAGAGTGTTGAAAAGGTCATTTTTATTGCTTTTGGGGTCATGCTGCTGTAAAAGACAGTGATAGTCAAGGTTCTATTCAAATAAATCTTGTTTCAAATACTCATTTCTCTTGCTAATTTTATTCTGGGTGTCCATAATGACTTTTCTGCTGGTTTTGGGGTCAGGCAACTGTAAAAGAGATGCCAGGGGTGCAAATAGGGCAGTACTCCTGTCAGGGGCCCTAATCAAAAACTGGCCCAGTGATATGTTAAAAATAGGAAGTAGTAATGGGTGGAGGCCCCATTTGATTTAGCTGCAAGCTGAAATGGTTAATAGATTACTGGCGGCAGCTCTAGCTACCACTGCGCCCACTATAACTACGGCCTTTCCAGCTGAGCCTCCGTGTCCCCTGTTGGGATGTTTTTGCTGCCACCTCATATATGACATGTTCTTGGGCCCTGTTACAAAAAGTGATTGGGGGCTCCTGCCAGTTACCATGTGCAATTTCCAATACCGGTGTCTACTTATGTGTCAAAGAGACCCCGTAGCAGCTGCTACCGCTGTACCTACTATAGCTACGCAGTCCTCATCTTTTCAATTCCTTACTGCAGTTTTGGAGGGACAGCCAGTATACAAGACAGGGTTCTTCCATAAGACCCTATTTCACAGATATTCTATAGAAACAATTCTGTTTCTAATCCTCGTTGCCAGTTGAAAATCATAGGTATTTAAGAACACTTGTGATTTGCTGTCTTTGGAGTATAGTTCTTCAATAGGAGACTGAGACCAAATCTTCTAGACCTTTTTAATATGTATATTTTTGAACATCGCCTGTCATCGCTTGGTCGGTTCCCTGTGTATCTCATTTCTAAAGAGCGGCGCCAGTCTTTTCTTCAGTGGTTAACATACCCTGCATCCAGTGATTTTAACTCCTCTTCCTCTCAGTCATGGGCACAAATATCATCATCATCATCAGTCCAAACTGAAGCAAAGACGGGCCAAATGTCACCCAATAAACAGACCCCACTGGGTAATCCATATTCTGAAGACCTCTTTGATGACAAAATGCGGTTGGGGTCACAAAACATTTCAAAATATTAATAGGCCCAAGAGGATGATTTTGTCTGCTCTGATGCCGATCGCTGATGCCCTCAGAGAAGGAGAAGGAAGCTGGTTCCTCTCTTTTGGCTGGACTCACCATTTTTAAGGTGCGAAAATGACAAACACAAGAGGCAAAAGGCGTGGAACCTGGTATATGTTCTCCAGACTCTTCCTTAACATGCAGTTCTGCCTTTGTCAACATACATGCACATCTACAAGAAAGGCAACATTGTGTACATTAAGGGTATGGGCACCATACAAATTGGCATGCCACATAAATGCTATCATGGCAAGACTGGCAGGATCTACAATATTACACTGCATGCTGTGGGTATAATTGTGAACAAGCAGATCAAGGGTAAAATCCTTGCCAAAAGAATCAACGTCCGTGTGGAGCACATTCGCCACTAAAGGAGCAGAGATAGTTTCCTCCAGTGCGTCAAGGAAAACAAGAGGAAGAAAAATTAAGCCAAGGAGAAGGGCACCTGGGTGGAACTAGAGTGTCAGTCAGCATTTCCAAGTGAAACTCACTTCGTCCGCACTCATGGAAAGGAACTTGAGCTCCTTGAGCTCATTCCCGATGAGTTTATTACATAATGTGACATTATCCTTTGCAAAATATTCTATTGTTGCTTAAGCATAAGGATGTGATGGTGCTACATAAGGCTTTTTTGAAGTTTATATGGAGGGGCAAGCACTCTCGTATAGGCAGAAATTTCTCAAGTGCTACCAAGGTCTTGACTGTTTCCTGAGGAAGGCTCGAAGTCTTAGCTCACACTTCTGGCATTTGCACACTGCTTCGGCCCAACTGTCAGCGTTGCAGCATCGTCTGGGCCTCCCTGTCAACCGCCTGCATTTCTTTGTTCAAATTTTATTGGGGGTGTCCATAAGGGCATTTTTTGCTGCTTTTGTGGTCATACTGCTGTAAAAGACAATTATAATCAATGTTGTTATTAAAAAAATTCTTGTTTCAAATATTCATTTATTGTTGCAAATTTTATTCTGAGTGCCCATAAGGGCATTTTTGTTGGTTTGGGGGTCAGGCGACTATAAAAGACATCAATAGTAAAGGTCGTATTATAAAAAAGCTTCTTTCATATCCTCATTTCTTATTTCACATGAATCAAGGCAATCCAAATGAACGGCAGTTACTGGGTGGCCACCCTCCTTGATCCACGATACAAACAAAAGTCAGCAATTTCCTTCCACCCACACAAATTGACAGTATAATGCAGGAATTTTAGACAGTGCTCATTGACCAACTGGAGACATCTTTTGCATCTTCTTTTCGTTCTAATGTCACAGTGGAACAACGTCAGCAACGTGACAGCAGTAGAATGGTAAGTAGCAGCAGTAGCAACATTGAAAAAAATCTTGTTTGAAATATCATTTCTTCTTGCTAATTTTATTCTAAGTGTCCATAAGGGCATTTGTGCTGGTTTGGGGGTAATTCTGCTCTAAAAGACAGCGATAGTCAATGTCCTGTTCACAAAAATCTTGTTTGAAATACTCGTTTCTTCTTGTGATTTTTATTCTGATGGCCCATAAGGGCATCTGTGCTGGTTTTGGGGTCATGCTGCAGTAAAAGACAATTATAGTCAATGTCCTATTCACTAAAATCTTCTTTCATCACTCTTTTCTTCTTGCAAATTTTATTCTGAGTGCCCATAAGGGCATTTTTGCTGGTTTTGAGTTTATGCTGCTGTAAAAGACAGTGATAGCCATTATCCTTTTCACTAAAATCTTGTTTCAAATACTCTTTTCTTCTTGCTAATTTTATTCTGATGGTCCATAAGGGCATCTGTGCTGGATTTGGGGTCATGTTACGGTAAAAGACAGCAATAGTCAATTTCCTGTTCAGTAAAAACTTGTTTCAGATAGTCATTTCTTCTTGCTAATTTTATTCCGAGTGTCCAAAAGTTCATTTTTGGTTGTTTTGGGGTCATGCTGCTGTAAAATATATAGATAGTCAATGTCCTATTTACCAAAATCTTGTTTCAGATATTCATTTCTTCTTGCTAATTTTATTATGAGTGTCTGAAATGTCATTTTTGGTGGTTTTGGGGTCAAACTGCTGTAAAATACAGCGATAGTCAAGGTCCTATTGAAAAAAATCTTGTTTCAAATTGTCATTTCTTCTTGTTAATTTTATTCTGATTGTCCATTAGGGCATCTTGACTGGTTTTGGGGTCATGCTGCGGTAAAAGACAACAATAGTCAATGTCCTATTCAAATAAATCTTGTTTGAAATACTCATTTCTTCTTGCTAATTTTATTCTGAGTGTCCATAAGGACATTTGTGCTGGTTTTGGGTTCAGGCTACTGTAAAAGGGTGCCAATAAGGCAGTACTCCTGTCAGGGGCCCTAATCAAACAAGGGCCCAGTGATATGTTAAAAATAGGAAGTAGTAATGGGTGGGGGACCAATTTTATTTAGCTGCATGGGGCCCTGAAACAGTAATTAGACGCCCTGGCTACCACTGCACCCACTATAACTACGGCCCTGTCAGCTGAACCTTCGTGTTCCCCGTTGCGATGTTCTTGCTGCCACCACATATATGACATGTTCTTGGGCCCTGGTGCAAAAAGTGATAAGGGGCTCCTGCCAGTTACCATGTGCCATTTCCAATACTTCTTATGTGTCAAGGGGGCCCTGTAGCAGCTGCTACTGCTGCACCCCCCCCAAAGCTATGCTGTCCTCATCTTTTCAGTTAGCCATTGAAGGGAATTAATTACTTTAGCCTGTGAATTTTTTTCTGTGAGTCTTAGAGCCAAATTGTCTTCAGTAAGATATACCACATATGCACTTTATTGTTGTGAATAGTAATTTTTACTTCTCCTCACCTGTTTCGGTCTAAAAATTAACCTGATCATCTTCTCCCATTGAATTTTATGGGACTCGGTGATTGATCGAAATTGTGATCGAAAATCGGCATGATTTTCTTTAAAATCTGTAATCGAATTGATCTAAATTTTTTTTCTGATCGCTCATCACTAAACATTGTGAGGGTAGATCTCTCCTTAAGGAGAGCACCGTACGAACGGCTTGTAGAGTTTGTTTTGCCTTTTTGCCCTCTTCTTAGCATCTGCATATCACAAGGCATTATGGGAAAGGGGCTGAGACACCCACAGCACCCTCTGTTGGATGTAACAAATCCTCAATTTGCTTTTGACCCAGCGAATCTTGAGAAAGCAGAAAGGATTTTAGCCAAGCCAGTATCTCTCATCTGCAGACAACGCTAAGGCAAAACAAACTCTACAAGCCGTTCATACGGTGCTCTCCTTAAGGAGAGATCTTCCCTTCCTGAGCTACTGGATGCCTCCCACACAGCCAGCCAGTATCGCTCTGCTCTGCACTGAAGAGGGACAAAAATCCCGAAACAGCGTTGTCTGCAGATGAGAGATACTGGCTTGGCAAAAATCCTTTCTGCTTTCTCAAGACTCGGTGGGTCAGAAGCAAATTGAGGATTTGTTACATCCAACAGAGGGCGCTGTGGGCGTCTCAGCCCCTTTCCCATAATGCCTTGTGATAAACATTGTGAAGAAGATGTGCTACAATTTACTAGTTGGTGACATCGGCAACCGGGACAACAAAATCTTCAGAGTTTCCCGCTTGATTAATTTTGATAAATGTCAAATGATCCACATTCTCGGGGGAAAGACGGATATGTTTGGCAGTTATCACCCCGCCAGTTGTGCTGAAGGTGCGTTCTGAGATAATGCTGTCTGCCGGGCAGGCTAAAATTTGTCAAATTTTTCAAATGGCATGTCGAGCAAGCTCAGGCCATTCATCCATTTTGGACACCTAGAAGTTGAATGGGTCCAGATGAAGTCCGAAAACCTCAGTGTTGAGCCACAGGTTGTCATAGACCATGCTCTTAAGATGGTCTTGGTGTGTCCAAATGCTGCCCTGCCTTGCAGGTGTTGGTGAGGTGGTAAAAACCAAGTTAAAAATGTTAACCAGTGCGCTTCTGCCACACTGCCTGCTACTTGCCATTCTACTGCTGTCACGTTGCTGACATTATTCCACCAGGACATTAGAATGTGAAGAAGACGCAACAGTTGTCTTGAGTTGGTTAATAAGCACTTTCTCAAATCCCTGCATTCTACTGTCAATTTGTGTGGGTGGAAGGAAAGTGCTCACTTTTGATTTGTAACGTGGATCAAAGAGGGTGGCCACCGAGTAATCGCTATTCATTTTGATTGCCTTGATACGTGGGTCATTTTGCAGGTAATATAGCATCCAAGAACTCATATTAATATTATTTTAATATTTAATACAATACAAATATTAAAAGGGTCAAGAATTGCTCACAGTCTCTTATTGAAGAACTGTACTCCAAAGACAGCAAATCAACAATGTTCTTACATGCCTATACTTTGCAACTGGCAAATAGGGTTATAAACAGAATTTTTTTCTATGGAATATCTGTGAAATGGGGTCGTAAGGAAGAACCCTGACAGTAAATCAACAGTGTTCTTAAATGCCTATACTTTGAAACTGTCAAATTGGATTATAAACAGAATTGTTTCTCTGGAATATCTGTGAAATGGGGTCTTATGGAAGAACCGTGACAGTAAGACAGCACATCAAAATTGTTCTTAAATCCCTATACTTTGCAACTGACAAATAGGAGTAGAAATAGAATTTTTTTATGTGGAACATCTGTTAATGCTGTTTTAAGGAAGAACCCTGGCAGCAACATTGCAACACAGAAGCCTTCTTGAATAAAAAAATTAACTACACGCAAATAGTATTAAAAAAAAGATTTTTTTCTATGGATTATCTGTTAATGGTGTCTTATGGAAGAACCCTAGAAGCAACACTGAAACACTTGCATTTCTTTCTATGGAAGATTTGCTGATGTCTTCTGCAGTGGCTGGACCCCCAAAACAGGATAAATTAACTTTTGGCACTCTGAATAAAGATGGGAAAAATGCAGCCAGCTATACAAAACTATGCACTATACAAAAGCTATACAAAACTCCCTAACTCCCTAACTATTGATGTGTATGATTCTCTAAGCTAGCTGTCCCATGCCTCCCCTGACTAATCTAACTAGCAGCTTTTCCTGTGTAAAATCGCTAGAAAATGGTGTTTCTGCTTGCTGGCAAACAAGCACTCGGTGGCAGTAGTGTGTTCAGTACAGAGAGTAAGTTCAAAATGGCGTTCAACTAAACTTTTACCGAATAATCTCTTATGTGTGTTTCCCTGTGGGCAAAATGCTCACATCTGTCTCAACTCATGCTTTAGATGTGTCATGCATTTCACATACTATGCATGCAAGGCAAACTCTAATCCTGCTATCCATTACCACAGGTACAGAGAGGCTCAGAATGGCACACAGGAGAACAGAGAAAACCCCTGAGGGACTCTAAGCATAGCAGACCTATGGTTTCTTTAAACTGTACACACAAGCTTGGGAGAGGCAGAACGGCAGAGTAAAAGAGGCAAAAAGCAAGAGGCAAAGTTTGAAAAGCATGTACAGTGTGTCCCCAAATGGTAGCATGTGCCCCTGGAAATAACTCCACTGGTGGGTCCCAGAATTAACTCCACATGTGGGTCCCAGAATTAACTCCACAGGTGGGCTCCCAGAATGAAATCCCACTGGTGGGCCCCAGGTACTCCAGTACAACACAGGTTACAAGAATAACAAAGAACAATAAAGAGTTATACGCCACTTGTGTAATCCACTGTGCATTGTGAATTCAGTACCGTATGTAAAGCCTTTTGTTTTTATGTGTAGTTGAGACGATTTATAACAGTTCTGTTACTTAAGTTAAAAGCTATAACTTAAATAACATAAAATATGACAAATCATTGGTAAATCTTTGCATACAATTCTTCTGCAGTACATGAAGGAAGAAAAAGCTAAATACCTGAATAAGAGAATAAAAGGATATATCTGATATGGTGCTATCACAGAAGCCTTTACTTTATGCAAAAAAGTCAGTGAGGTCTGACAGGCACATAAATCATCACACCAACCAGATTTTGGTGGCTCCCCCCAAGGAGAGATTTCCCCTCCTCTAAGCCACTATTGCCTCTCACCCAACCAACCAATAAGTTCTACTTTGATGAGGGGAAAATACCCTGAAACAGCTGTCTGTAGATGAACTTAACTGGTTTGGCTTAAGTCCTTTTCACACTACAAGGTTCTTGTGAGTTACATGTGAAGTAAGGATAACTACAGTTGAAACCAGAAGTTTGCCTACACTATACATATAGAGGCACATATGCATGTTTTTCTCATAATTTGACATGGAATCAGAATAATTCTTACCTGTTTTAGGTCAAATAAGATTAACAAAATTATTTATAGCTGTCAAATGGCAGAATGAGAGAGATAATTATTTAATGCATTTTTATTAATTTCTGCAAAGTCAAAAGTTTATATACACTAGGATTACTATTTCTTTAAACAACTTGGGACAGCCATATGATGATGTCATGTCTTTGTAAGCTTCTGATAAGTTTATTGGCAACATCTGAGTTACTTACAGATACACCTGTGTACACCTTCAGGTAACTGGAAATTGTACACCAGAAACATACTGCTTCTGTGTAACATTATGGGAAAGTCTAAAGAAATCAGCCAAGATATTAGGAAGAGAATCGTGGACTTGCAAAATTTTGGATCATCCTAGGGTACAATTTGTAGATACCTGAAGCTACCTTATTCATCTGTACAAACAATTATATGCAGGGGCATAGCTATAGGGCATGCAGAGGTAGCAGTCACTACCGGGCCCTGCAGCCTGAGGGGGGCCCAAAAGCTCTCATGCCACATAGGAAGACACTAGTATTATAATTATCACATACTAGTTGGGGGGCCCAATTTCACTTTTTGCATTGAGGCCCAAGAGCTTCAAGTTATGCCTCTGATTATATGCAGGTACAAACAAGATGGGAATATTCAGCAATCATACCGCTTAGGAAGGCGATGGGTTCTGTGTCTCAGAGATTAACGTGCTTTAGTCCCAAGAACAAAAGCAAAAGACCCTGTGAAGATGCTGGTAGAAGCTGGTAAGACTGTGACATTATCCACAGTGAAACGAGTACTGTATCAACATGGGCTGAAACACCACTCTGCCTGGAAGAAGCAAATACTCCAAAAGAAACATACAAAGGCCAGATTAATGTTTGCAAATGCACACAGAAACAAAGACCTACATTTTTGGAGACATGTCCTGTGGTCTGACAAAACTAGAATTTAACTGTTTGGCCATAATGACCATCGTTACGTTCGCTTGGAAGCCTAAGAACACCATCTCAACTGTAAAACACAGGGGTGGCGGCATCATGTTGTGGCGTTGTTTTGCTGTAGGAGGGACTGGAGAACTTTACAAAATAGATGGAATCATGAGGAAAGAAGATTGTGTGCCAATACTGAAGCAACATCTCAATACATCAGCCACGAAGTTAATGTTTGGGCGGACATGAGTTTTCCAAATGGACCATGATCCAAAGCGTATTGACAAAGTGGTTAGAAAGTGGCTTAAGGATAACCAAGTCTATGTTTTGGAGTGGCCATCACAAAGTTCTGATCTCAATCCTATTGAAAAATTATGGCCACAGCTGAAAAGGCAGATTTCAGCAAGGCAACCTACAAACATGGCTCAGTTACACCAATTCTGTCAGGAGGAATGGGCCAAAACTCCGACCAACTATTGTGAGAAGCTTGTGAGATGATATCCAAAACGGTTGACCCAAATCATACAGTTTAAGGGCAATGCTACCAAATACTAATGAAATGTATGTAAACTTTTGACTTTGCAGAAAGTAATAAAAATGCCTTAAAAAATCCCTCTCATTATTCTGGCATTTGGCAAGTAGAAATAATTTTGGTAATCCTAATTGACCTAAAACAGGTAAGGTTTATTCTGATTTCATGTCAGATAGTGACAAAAAATCTCACTATGTTTTCAACTGTATATGTCTACGCTGTACACAGATGCATCTTTGTCACATTTTGTCTGTAGGATATAAGATGGACTTTACATAACTTATCTCCCAATTTAACAAATCCCTTTCAAAAAATGTGGACAGGTGCAAACGTTGTAATGTTGCAGTACAAACTTAGTGCCACATGTATGAAAACTGTCTAGGTCTAAAACTCACTTTGTTGCCCATAGCAACCAACCAAAGCGCCCCTTCCATTTCATATAGTGCTCTGAAAAAATGAATGGGGGCTCTGATTGGTTGCTATGGGCAACAAAATGAGTTTTAGACCTAGACAGGTTTCAAACATGTGGCCCTAAGTTTGTACTGCAATATTACAACATTTGCACCTTTTTTATTATCCCTCAGTTTGTTAAACTGAGGGATAATAAAAAATTCTCTCTCCCATTATTCTGGCATTGGGCGCAAATAATTATTTTGGTAATCCTAATTGACCTAAAATAGGTAATATTTATTCATTTCACATGGTGAGAAAAACATGTATATGTCACGTTTGGTCACCAGCGACCGCCGCTGCGACAATAACTGCGGCTTTGCTTGGTTTCCTTCTCCTGTGTGAACTCGGTCCTCTACCTTGGACTCTAATTGAATTCTTGCCAACGCTCGTGGCCAGGAACTTTCCAGTATTCTTTGGCCGTGTTCACACGGCTTAATACCGACGGATTTGTGAGCGCAATCCGGCGCGTATTGCGCCTGGATAATGTGCATGTCACTTTCTCCCCGCCCGGCGGATTCGCCGAGCGGGCAGGAGCGACGGATTCCACTGTTCTCTATGAGAGCAGTGGATTACCGTAATGACTCCGAAGGATTGGCGCCGTACTGCAGCGCAAATCCGGCGCCGAGTACAGCGCCAATCCGTGGCAAAATAAGCCGTGTGAACGAGGCCTTTGGGTTAATCAGTTCTCTTGGTGATTGACAGGTTTTGCTTCCTATCACTTCTGTTCTTCTTCCTCCCTTTCCCTATTTATAGTCACTGCTTCCTACCTTCTTTGCCTGCTATAGGTTTAACCTCTCTGTAGTTTGCCCCTTCTTTCGCTTGTCATTCTGTGATATTCTTACCTTTTGCTTGGACACCGGTTAATCTTCTCCTCATGTTTCTGTACCTCGCTGCCCGTTTCGTTACCGACTTGGACTGTTCAACTACATTTACTTGTTCTGTGTTTGTTTGTCCCTGTCTGTGTTTCACTTGACTCAGTGTAGTCATTAGTCTTCTGGTTGGGGCCGGCCTATTAAGGAGTCGGGTTCCCCAGAAGGCAGGGACAGGGACTGGGACCAGTGTCAGGGCCCACTTCTCTGTGTCTTGGTGTGTGTCCCTGACAATATATGTGTCTTTAATATAGTGTATGTAAACGTCTGGTTTCACCTGTATTTGTTTACTGTATCTCTGACTCCATTTACCTATTTGCTGTATTGAAATCAAACATTGGTTTTCAATATTAGATTTATTCACAAGTAAGTCCGCCCCCAATTTGCGATCAATGTGATTCCCATGGTCAAGCATCCAGTGTGGATAAACCCTTTTGCTAAGCCTGAGAAGTGTTTCTCTGCTCACTAAATCAAACTCCCTGTCACGACTCACGAGAGCAGCTTATTTTAGACCTTATTAGTTCGTCTACTATTAGGATACCCTTAATGGCATGGGCTGGATGACAAGATCCAGCATACAAGATATTGTCACTAAGTGTTGGTAGTACTGTATGCATTATACAGAACCCCCTTAACTTTATGGCTGGAGCATCATGTCTCATTTCTCCTGTAGGGACTACTATACAGGAAAAATGTTGCTGGTTCTAGCCTGTCATAAGGCAACCCCTATAAGGTTTGTTCACATGGAGCTGATTGCTGTGAAATACACTACTAAATTTGCAATAATTCTGCAGAGAAATCCACAATTTAAAACTTGCACCATATAGTGTAGATTTTATTGAAGATTTTGTTGTGGAATTTTCTATATTGACTGCAATACCTTCAATTGAAGTCAATGTAGAAAAATCTGCAACACAATCTGCACTAGTTTGTGTAGGCATTTTAGGCACTGGTTTCTTAGCAGAAATGTAATAGAATTACTTGTGTACCCTATGTGAATGTACCCTTCAACTGCTTTGAAAAAAAAGATGTACTGTAATGTGACTTTGGCCAGGTTTTAATAAATTATGCCACATGTATTTTGTACTTAGAACATTCAAACACATTTATATTGACAAAATTAAAATTCATCAAGAGAACACATGACTTTTTTTCAATTCAGTTGATTTCATGCAAGTATGTACATATTAAAGAGGCAGCCCATGCATCTGTTTTTGGGCACTAGAAAGAGGGGTTTTCGTTTTTCCTTGGTAGTGCACGTCTGTGATTTTGTTGTTAGTTTTATTTTTTATATAGTTATTGATTTTATAATGAGTATTGTGTTTATACATTCATGTAGGTTTTGATCTGGTTCTTTTGGGGGGTATTGTCTTGGTGGGCTTCTACCTATGCATCTGTATAAAGTGTTCCTTTCCTCTCTGATACGATATCTGATATGGTTGGCATTATTGCGCTAATCTGGTCAGTGTATTAGTTATCTCGATGCAGTCACTCTATTCCTGATTGCACAGAGCTGCATTGTGGTCTCGCGGCATCTGTTGTTTACCGTAGACACTCCGCTCTGGCATCGGGAATGGAGGTCGCGGCCCGCATATTGTGTTTCGGTTTGGCGGAGATGACGTGCCATCCATATTCTGCTTTATGGTAGAGGCCACCGATACACATGTAAAAGTGAGAGCAGTTTAAGGTGTTGACATACAGGTTTATATTGATATGGATATAGCTAGAACATTATGCCATGACTAAGGGCCTTGTGCCTGAAACGCGTTAGCGGTTCCCCTACTGTCTTTATTTGCCACGTTTTTTTATTAATTACTCAATCAATAAATAAAGGAAGGCTCTTGTTTTAAGGATTTCTGTATCGCAAACAAACTTTTTTTCTGTAAGAAATTAACTAAAAATCATGGAATGGAGATTAGTAAAACAGTTGTCAAGTCCAGTGGTATGTTATTTTTCAGTTGCCATGGACGCGTCACCTCTATGTAAGCCTCTGATTGTAAATGCATATGAAATAATAGCATTTCTCCAAATAGTGAATCTCTTAAAAGATGAAAATTTGAATAAAAGCTTTGCAAATACAATAAGAAATGTTTTTTTTAATATTTCCTTTTAATGGAATATACTGAAGTTAAGATGGTAAAAAAGTTTCTAGTGCAATTAAATTTTATTCTTAAATGATTTAACTGTGGCAATGTACCATAAATAAATTATATATGAAGATTTTAAAATAAGTCAGCATTAAAGCTTGAATTGCATCTGATTTTACGACATCAAGTCAAGGATACTTCAATGATTCAGTAACTGTCTTCCAACACTGTCAAAGTTATGCTGCAAAGAAATAGATCTACAGCTTGAAAACATCTGCTAAGATGTTTTTTTCAAGCATTTTTGCACTAAAAGCTGAATGTTAACCATATTGTATTTACTTAAAAGACCATATGTCAAAACTCCAAAGTGATACTTTTTAGGTGGGTCAGCACAGCAATAGGATTATGCCATGTGGTTGATTTAGTTACAAAGACTAATCTTACAGTACATACAGGTTGTGTCAAAAATACTCTATTAAGAATACATCTTCTTACATCCTAAATTTATTAGGATTCATTGGAAATTTGTTTATGCCTTATTTTATACCTCAGTAGTTCCTGCAGAAGAGAGCATTTCCTGTGTCACTGCATTGTGATGTTGACAATGAATGAAGAAAGGTACATATTATTTCAGCTGAATCTCACGGAGCAATGCAATAAGACAAGATCAGTCAACATACAAAAAGTCATTGCACACCAATATAATCAAATCAAAGAAAACTAATCCTGTATGGTTCACTAGACATGCTAAGTTAATAACAAGTGTAGGTGACATTGTACAGTAGCTGTACTATATCTATTTATCTATTGCAAGGCAGTATGCAGCAAGTTACAAACCTTGAAAAAATTGTGTGAATGGATAAAAGCATGTTCAGATATAGCAAACATTAACTTTTAACATTAACCCCTTCCCGAAGCAGTCTATTTTTTGTCACGTTAGTTTTTCCCTTCCCAGAGCCATAACTTTTTTTTTTTTCCACCTACATAGACATATGAGGGCTTTACTTTTGTGGGATAAGATGTCCTTTCCAATGGTGTCATTCACCATACTATAGAATATACTGGGAAATCGCAAAAATGTAAAATAAACATACTTGGGCTATGTATGAGGGAGTTTTCTACGGCATTTGATCTTTGGTACATGACGTGTTTTCTGTATTCTCAGGTTGATACAAATCTGGAAATATAAAACATGTAGGTTTTTTTTATGTTTTGGTACCATGAAAAGAATCAAATTTGTTTCTATTTTTCAAATTGTTGCCATGGCGCCATTTTCTGTGACTAATAACGTTGTTGTACTTCTACCTATGGACTTGAGTGAGGATGCATTTATTGCGGGCTGAAGTTAATTTTGGTACCAGTTTGGAATTCATGCTAATTTTTTGATCACTTTTATTAAAATTTCTAGGGGATGTGAAATGGCAAAAAAAACCAAAAAACAATTTTGGCGTTTGGAATTTTTTTCTTATATTTTAATAGATTGGGATTTTTCGGATGTGGTGATACCCATTATGTATAACTTTTTTATTATTTTATGTTTTTTATTTGTAAAATGACAAAAGCGGAGGATTTAAACTTTTTTTTTTTTATACTTTAGAACATTTTTTTTACTTTAACATGGAGTGATTCATCACTCCCCCTAGGGTGCAATCTTTTATAAGGCCTATTGCATTATATAGACAATGCAACAGGATGTTCCAATATGGCAGTTTTACCACTTCCTGCCAGAAGCCAGAAATAGTAAAACAAAGAACATGGTTTCAATGGAAGCCTTCACCAGGCTTCCAGCTGCCATCTTAATCAATTGCGACAACGCAATCCCACCCTGGAGGTCCCGATCGCAGTGAGGAACAGTGTGCAGCACCCTATAGCATTCATTTAGATACCATGGCCATGTTTGCCATGACGTCTGAAGGGTTAAACAGCATGTAAGGAAGCTGGCTCCTTCCTGTGCTGTTACCGGCAGTTGTCAGCTTCAATAAGCCCCTTACCGATGCTATGACGTACTCATACGTCAAATGTCAGTAAGGGGTTAAACACATTTTTATATCTCAAATAAAATGTATTACAATGATGTAAATCATAGAATCCCTCTAGGTGATTCATCACTCCCCCAAGGGCGCAATGTTTCATAAAGCCTATTGCATTATATAGACAATGCAATAAGATGCACCAATATGGCGGTTTTACTTCTTCCTGTCTGGGGCAGGAAGTAGTAGAACAAAAAACATGGTGGAAATGGAAGCCTTCACCAGGCTTCCAGCTGCCATGTTGACCAATTGGAACAATGTTTGCCATGGCATCTAAAGGGTTAAGCAGCACGTAATGGAGCTGGCTCCTTCCTGTGTTGTTACCGGTGACTGTCAGCTGAAATTAGCCCCTTACCAATGCTATGACATACTCATACATCAAATGTCAGTAAAGGGTTAAACAGATTCTTATATATCAACTAAAATGTATTACAATGGTGTAATCATTCTTGATATGTGCCATTCATGTTAAGGATTGCTACATCCATTTATTAATATCTATGGACTAAATGTTATTAAATATCCTAAAGTAGCCAAGTGAGCTTCCTGTCACATACTTAATATAGATCTTGAACAATAAAGATCATGTAAGACCTTTTGTAAACCTTTGTGTTTTGTACAAAAAGGAAAGAGAGAAAAAATATGAGAAATATATTAGAAAAAAAACTCCTTTTCAGCTTAAGCCATGTGTTTATATTTAGTAATACAATAACTTAGTATATACAACATGCATAACTTTTGCTTATCAGAAGTTACAGTCTATATTATATACAATGATGTATTTACAATTTTGTTGGCTGCAGAGCTGAAATCTCTCAGCATTTCTTGTTGACTCAATTCTTGGGAATTCTTTGCTCTGAATTTGAATTCTACTATATATAGTCTTTCCACTATGTACTGTTTACAGAAATAATTGATAAGGTTGAAAAACAACACAGGTCCATCAAGCCTAACCTATAATTCCAGTTTTAGTACTGATAAGTTGTAATATGAAATATTTTGAAAATGGCATTTTACCCTTTGTTGAATTTGTTAAGTGAATCAACCATCACACAAATGTGTGGGAAAGAGTTTCATGCTTTTCCAACACAAAATACCTATTTGATGAAAGGAAAACTGTAGAACTGCCATTAGATTTAGTTACAAGATTTTAGGATGTTTTAAACAAGCTTTCTAAAATTAATGCATAGAAATCTGCATACAATTGTATTAACTTTCATTGTGTGTGTTCTAGGAAATACCTGTGTTGCCTATAAAATAACAATTTTATAGTATGTCTTTTTGAATTCTAAATTATGTCATTTCTCTGTTATTGTGAATGCATGAATAAATAGACAACTATGTTCTACTGTTCATCTACCAAAGGGCTGTGTCCTCACACTGACACAGTTTATCAGTGACCACAAACCTTAGATAACTATTGGCCAAACACTTAGATGTACTCAATCTGACCCACAGCACACTTGCATACTTGGCTTATCATCCACCAAAGCGCTTGCCACAATGCTTAAAATATTCTTTTTATATTGTACAAATTAAGCACTTCCTACCTTTTGCTTAACTCCAATTTCCACATAGATTGTAAGCTTTTACAAGCAGGTTCACCACACCTCATCTTTGATTTGTTAAGAAGTTAGTTACTGTTTTACGTACAATTTTATATGTATCTGTACCCTCTGCATTATTAAGTGTTATGGAATATGTTGGTGCTATTATTATTATTATTATTATTATTATTTTAAAATCAGATTTGCTTTCTGAAAAAAAAAAAAGTAGAACAGAATCTTCCAGATATCTAGTCTGCTTGTACAAATTAAGAAAATTCTTAGCTTAAAATTTACATTTTTTATGTCATTGGATAAATTCTGTGACATTTCTTTGGTTGCATCATCTAGAATCTGAGCACAGAAAATAGTGCATGGGTTATGGACAGGGAGACCAAATGGCCCTGGCATAAGGAAAGCTTTACATCTTTACGCTCTCTCTCTCTTATTATGCTCTCTCAAATTTGTCAAATCTATTCCAAATGGAAATTATTTTGTGTATCCACCAACCTTATTGAAAAGTATTTTATTTTCATTGTATTATAGATAATTTCACGAACCTTGTATTTTATTAAAGTTTCTGAAGAGAAATCTTTTTACTGATTGGTCAAACTGCAGCACTCAAAACTAGTTTGATGTTTATCTTCTCATAATAAAGTTTTAAGAGATGAAAATGGTTGAGCGTTTTTATCGACAAAGTTAAAATCGTAAAGGTTTTTATGGTGATCAATTTTTTCCAGATCATGCGAAAATTAAGGTAAAATTGAGCATCATTTTTAAGATCGGCCTTTTCGGCGTTTCCCTTTAATTTTTGGCGGCCAAATCAGATTACAAAAAGAGGGTGACAGTTTTTGGGCGACGTCATGACTGGATGTGTATGGTTGCGATTGGGGGAAAAATCACATGCCCCTCTTTTTACATGAACGGTTTCCTGTTTCAGCCCCAGTGTCTCTCAGCTTCTCAAAAGGAAAGGGACCTGCACTCTGTCTGTGGCCAAACACTCAGCGAAAAGTCTTTTTCTGCAAGAGAAACCTTACTACTAGCTGTGATCCGTCCAATTTAGTTAGATTAGGGGTTTGAAGAATTTATGTAGTTAGCTAGAGAATTTTTAAAGCAGCATTACCGCTGTTAAAAATTTACCCGGGGGTGGGAGCGGGGGGGGGGCCGCGGCGGCGAACACAGACAAGCTCTATCTATAAAAAACATTGGATAAAGTTCACCAAGACTTAGTGTAGACATTGTAGTGGAATATCTTTATTATTAACAGTTTGGCTATTGAAATATTTCCTGGATATTGGGCCCGCCTGAACTTATATTGGATAAACATCATTTCTAGTAACTGCAGGTCTCTTTGTTAGCTGCAAAACTCCACTTTTATCAGTATTCATTTCAGATAGGTGTTCATTTTTAAATTTTTTTGACTGTTGATATACCACCTTGCACTTAAATTACAATCCAGCAATCTTGTAGTCAGCACAGGTTGTTTGTTGCCAAAAATACGTGTATCGTACGAAAAATAACAGTTACGTGTTTTTTGACTTTTGCGCACCAGCACTGTTCATTGACGCAGCATCTACGTAAATCTTAAAACAGCAATTCTATATTCACCACAGGTGAATTTAAAGGTGCAAAAATACCATTTATTATATCAAAACATAACAGTTACGTGTTTTTTTGACTTTTGCGCACCCCGTACGGGTCATTGCCGCAGCATCTTTCGTAAATCTTTAAAAAAGCAATTCTTATTCACCACAGGTGAATTGGGAAAGGGGGCAAAAAATACGTTTATTATATCAAAACATAACAGTTACGTGTTTTTTGACTTTTGCGCACCAGTACTGTTCAATGACGCAGCATCTATGTAAATCTTAAAACAGCAATTCTATATTTACCACAGGTGAATTGAAAGGTGCAAAAAATACCATTTATTATATCAAAACATAACAGTTACGTGTTTTTTGACTTTTGCGCACCCAGTACTGTTCATTGCGCAGCATCTACGTAAATCTTAAAACAGCAATTCTATATTCACCACAGGTGAATTGAAAGGTGCAAAAAAAACCTTTGATAAAAACAAAACATAACAGTTACGTGTTTTTTGACTTTTGCGCACCCAGTACTGTTCATTGACACAGCATCTACGTAAATCTTAAAACAGCAATTCTATATTCACCACAGGTGAATTGAAAGGTGCAAAAAATACCATTTATTATACCAAAACATAACGTTACGTTTTTTTTTGACTTTTGCGTACCAGTACGTTCATTTGACGCAGCATCTACGTAAATCTTAAAACAGCAATTTATATTCACCACAGGTGAATTGAAAGGTGCAAAAAATACCAGTTTATTATATCAAAACATAACAGTTACGTGTTTTTTGACTTTTGCGCACCAGTATGTTCATTGACGCAGGGATCTAGTAAAATCTTAAAACTGCAATTCTTATTACCACAGGTGAATTGAAAGGTGCAAAAAATACCATGTATTATATCAAAACATAACAGTTACGTGTTTTTTGACTTTTGCGCACCCAGTACTGTTCATTGACGCAGCATTACGTAAATCTTAAAACAGCAATTCTAATTTTACCACAGGTGAATTGAAGGTGCAAAAAATACCATTTATTATATAAAACATAACAGTTACGTGTTTTTTGACTTTTGCGCCCAGTACTGTTCATTGACGCAGCATCTACGTAAATCTTAAAACAGCAATTCTATATTCACCACAGGTGAATTGAATAGGTGCATAAAAATACAGTTTATTATATCAAAACATAACAGTTACGTGTTTTTTGGACTCCTTTTGCTGCACCCGAGTAGCTGTTCATTGACGCAGCATTACGTAAACAATCTTAAAACAGCAATTCTATATCCACCACAGGTGAAATGAAAGGTGCAATAAGAATACGAGTTTATTATATGTCAAATACATAATCAGTTACGTGTTTTTTGGACTTTTGCGCATACCCAGTACTGTTCATTGACGCTTAGCATTCGTAAAATCTTAAAAACAGCAATTCTCTCATATTCACCACAGTGTGAATGTGATAGGTATGCTATATCTAAATACCATTCGTTCGTTATATCGCATAAAATAACAGTTACGTGTTTTTGACTTTTGGCGCACCGCTGAGTACTGTTCATGCTGAGCTAGGCATCTACGTAAATCTTAGAAGAAAACAGCATTTCCTAATTTTCACTACAGGTGAATTGAAAGGTGCATAAAAAATACAGTATTATTATTTCAAAACATAACAGTTACGTGTTTTTTGACTTTTGCGCACCAGTACTGTTTCATTGACGCTGCATTACGTAAATCTTAAAACAGCAATTCTATATTCACCCAAGGTGATTTGAAAGGGCCAAAAAAATACACTATATTATATCAAAACATAACAGTTACGTGTTTTTTGACTTTTGCGCACCCAGTAGTACTGTTCTCATTGATCGCCAGAATTCTACGTAAATGTCTTAAAATACCAGGCAATTCTGTAGTATTCACCACAGGTGAATTGAAAGGTGCATAAAATAACCGTTTATTATTATCAAAACATACGAGTTACGTGTTTTTTGACTTTTGGGCACCAAAGACCTGTTATTGACGCAAGCATTTACGTGAAATCTTAAAACAGCAATTTATATGTCACTACAGGTGAAATGAAAGGTGCAAAAAATACAGTTTATTATATTCAAAACATAACTCAGTTACGTGTGTTTTTTTTGAACTTTGCGGCACCACTTGTAGAGATGTTCATTGACGCAGCATCTACGTAAATCTTAAAACAGTAAATTCTATATTCCTCTCAGGTGAATTCAAGAAGGTGCTCAAGTAATAATGTACTCATTTATTATATTTAAAATCGCATTAAACAGGTACGTGTTTTTTGTCTTTTGCGCACCCAGTACTGTTCATTGAAAGCAGAATCTACGTAAATCCTTCAACAGCAACTTCTTAGTATTCACCACAGGTGAATTGAAGGTGCAAAAAAAATACGTTTATTTATATCAAACATAAACAGTTACGTGTTTTTGACTTTGCGCGCCAGTACTGTTCATTGACGCCTTTTAGCATCTACGTAAATCTTAAAACAGCAATTCTATATTCACCACAGGTGATTGAAAAGGTGCAAAAAAAATACAGTTTATTATATCAAAACATAACAGTTACGTATGTTTTTGTTGACTTTTGCGCACCCGTTACTGTTCATTGACGCAGCATCTACGTAAATCTTAAACTAGCATTTCTATGTATTCGGTCCACAGTGTGAATTTGAAAGGTGCAAGAAAAAATACCTTTATTATTTCAAGACATAACAGTTTACGTGTTTGTTTGACTTTTGGCACACTCAGCACTGTGCATTGGTGACACAGCATCTACGTGAGTGCAGAATCTTAAAACCGCAATTCTAATTCACCTGGGAGAATTGAAAGGGTGCAAAATAATACCATTTTATTTTTATAGCAAAATCATAACAGATACGTGTTTTTTTGGACTTTTGCACAGTCCAGATTTTTTTGTTAGACACTTGCAGTTAAATTTGAATCCAGCAATTTTGTTTTGATTAGAGGGGATTTGAGAAATTGCGTGATTTGCCGTCTTTTACATAGAAGGGACATTCCATATTAACTATTACATTTCTTCCTCAAATGTTTGATGCTATTTCTAGGACATGGAGCCGAAATGCAGGTTGAAAGAGTGCAAAGAGGGGGGTAGCACATGGAGGTAGAGGTACGAGAGAAGGTGCTCCTTCCAGTGCTGGCGACACAGCATGCCAGAGGATCGTCAGTTGTTGGGACCATCCTCAGGCCTGTCATCGTGGGTCAGGGCCTGTGAATACTAAGTATACGACATCGTCGCCAATCTCTCTTTCAGTGGTTAAGCAACCTGCATCTAGCAAGTCTGTACCTCCTAGTTCCTCCCAGTCTCGGCACACACAATGTCGTTCATCGCAGCATCATCAGCATTCCGTTCTCCTCTCCAACATGGTAGCAGTCCCAAATGTCAACTCGTGTACCCACTACTGTTGGATAATCCATTGTCTGAAGACATCTTTGATGATGACAAAATGCAGGTTGGGGTCAGAAGGCATGTTTTAAAAGATCAAGAGGATGATTTAGTTGCTCTGACGCCCTGTTACTGTATGCCATCAGAGGAGGTGAAGGAAGCGGTCAATCGGGCAAAAAATCACGGCGCGGTCGGCAACGCCTTGCAGTGCCCTTGCTTGTAGCCCGCAGCTTCTGGATGCTGAACGTCAGGACGACCAAGATCAACCTGTGTTGATGATGATGATGATGACGACCATTGCGGATCATCCTGGTCTTTTCCGCTGTATTTGCTTCTGCCGAGCGCTTCATCAGTGGCCGAGGAGGAAGACGATGGGGTTAGTTGGCAATACGGGTCC
Organism: Phyllomedusa bahiana; assembly: GCA_025379985.1. Classification (NCBI taxonomy): domain Eukaryota; kingdom Metazoa; phylum Chordata; class Amphibia; order Anura; family Hylidae; genus Phyllomedusa; species Phyllomedusa bahiana. Next base: position 29,568 of record JAODAL010032271.1, read on the forward strand.
CGCCACAAAAGGGAGAGGGCGGGTCGCAGAAGTCCGCTGATATTGTTCCGCCGAGCACGGTCAGCGCAAACCCCGCTTCCTCGTTTATCGCCTGTCAAAAGGTACCAGGAACCTCTCAAGCCTGGGCCTTTCTTTGTGCAAGCTCTGATTCACCCAGCGACATGACATATGCCGCCTTTGCCGTAAACGCATAAGTAGAGGAAGAAACCTTAAGTGTTAACCCACCACAACTTGTCGAGTCACATGCAGCGAATGCTTTGAGCTTGAAATGGAGGGAACACTTGGCCAAAAATGGCCAGACCGACGCCGACGAGCCTCCAACCCTGTCACACCCTCTGTCTCCGCCTCTCCTTGCCGCATACCCACCAGAAAGCAGTTCCTCAGCTGCCCATGTATCTCAGAGTCATGATCAGGGATCATCCTTCCGCTTCAGCTCTCCACCGTCGTCCCGTGAATACCACCAGCACCACCAAGAGACCTATCATACTCCTTCTACTTCGCCTGTTTGACGGTCCTGCACGCCGTTACGCAGCGGGTCCAGGTCTGTAGAAGCCAGCCTCTGTTCTTCCAGGTTTGCTGAGCAGAAGTATACACTTTAACCCATAACCATCCCAAAGCCAAAAGCCTGAACGTCGGCATTGCCAGGCTTTTTTGCCTTGTAATTGTTGCATTTCCGTCTGGTGGACATCTCAGCTGGGTTCCGACCACGTATCGCCCTCGCTTGTGCCCCCAATACGCTAGATGCCAGCAGGCATTTTCTTTGGACTGAAGAGCCGTCCTTGCCGCTGGCCATGCCACGTGTCATCTAAAATTTCAAGCGCGCTTTGTCTGTCATCTGTGTCCTGGAAAGTCCTTCTCACCACGACAATGGACTAAGGTTAAGCACGGCCAAGGCCGCTATATCTCTGTTGACAGCTCAATGGGTGAGCGGGTGGATGTCTTGGGGGTGACGGTGGCCTCTAAAAGGCTCGGCGCTCGCTCTTCAAAACCGCCAGGATGGTTTGCAGGGCTCTTTCCCCAAGGTCCTCTGGTGGCATTCAACTGTGCCCAGATAGAGACACCAGGCCGTGGTGGATTGAAATTAATCTGCCTTGGGAGACCTTCCACACAACAAGGTCAGGAAGCTGTGGACGGCTCTAAGCAACTCGAGTTTTTTCGAGCGCTGGTGGGTGACAAGAACCTTGTGCAGGCAAGGTGGTGTGCGATAATACGGGCGAAATGTCGCTGGCTGGGTCGCCCTTAAGATCGGTAGGCTGGAGCAACTTCCCTTGCCTGGCAGATGTTCATGAACCTTGTAGTCAGTATACTTTGCTAATGTAGCTATGCTCTGGGTCTGGGACTACCTGCTGAAGGAAGGCTCGATGGTCTTGTAGTTCGACAGAACTTTCCGCGTGTTCGTCCACCCCTGTCTTCGTCCCGCCTGGCTGCGTGTATTGCGGGTCCAGCTCGACTCCCCGTTCAACGTTCGGTCTTCACTTGTTGACGTGGGCAACACGCGGATGGAATTCCTCCCTTCCACTTGCTCAGCCGATTGTGGGCAGCAGCTGGCATGCCTACTGCAGGTACGATGGTGACACATGGCTACTGACAAGCAGACGGTCACGGCCACTCGGTGGTTAGAGAACCACGTGAGTGGAGGCAGGTGAATGAAGAGCTCTGCCACCTGTCCTTTGCCAGTTTTTGAAGAAGCCACAAAAGGGTCAGTGCGGACAATGCCCTTGTTCAGCGGTTGAGCATTGTGGTGATCTTAGTTCTGGATCGATCGTTGGCACTCTGAAACAACAGGTCCCGCCAGCGCGGGGGAAAGGAGGAGACGGAACAGATGCGGACAGGAGGACTTCTCTCCATCAAATCCACAAGGCCAGAAGTTTCACAATTTTCATACGGTCTTGCATTGTAGGCAGTGGTTCGGGGTCCAGAGTAGTGCAAGGTGGCGCATCAGCTCGTCAGGGGTGCATCATCTGAGCAAGTCAGGGCATGTGTTGAGTCTGTGCCGAGGGCAGCGGAGGGAGGAGGAGGAGGAGGTGAGGAGGAGGAGGAGGAGGAGGAGGAGAATTCCTAGGACACCGATGTTACAGTCCGTTCCTGCCTTGGAAAAGAGGTTGGCTGCGAAATTTGAGGGCGGAGGAGGAAGATGAGGGAAGATCAGTTTGCTAGTGCCCCTGACCCAGATGGCTTGGGAAATCAGAGGCTCCATCTCTCACCATGAGTGCTTGGATGCTCCATTTCCTCCAACATGGATTCCTCGCATTAAGGCCATCAATATGACAAAACAGTTACTGGGTGCAACCCTCTGGATCCCCGGTAAAAAAAAAAATCAGCACTTTCTTCACCCACCCAAATAGAGAGAAAAAAATGCAGGGAAATGGAGACCTTGCTGATTGATAAACTGGAGACATCAGTTTCGTCTGACTTCACGTTCCCCCAAAGGTCACGGTGGAACAACACTCAGCGACGTGACAGCAGCTAGATCGTAGTGCCAAAGTAGGCGTACGCGGCAGCAGCAGGCAGGTGCAGAAGCCTAATGGGTGAACCTATGGCAATCTTGTTTACCACACCCTCACAACGAATGAATGCAGGGCAACACATCCAACACACAGAGATCAGACTTATCCTTTGCTTTATGATCAAGGTGCACGGACTATCTGCGTCTAACACCGATGTTTTTGGCATGTGTTCCGGACTAATATGGACTTTCTGGGTATCCAAATGGACTGGAATGGCCCGGAGTTGCTCGTCGTACGCCATTAGGAGGTGTTGTCCTGCCAGCAGCCAGCGTCTTATATTTCTCTGAGCGGTGCCTTTCAGCCCAGCTGAGAGTCAGATTACAGACTAAACGCATTCCAGGCTTTCACAGATAATGTGATCGTTGACTTTCATCAAGATGAATCAGGCATGGATCTGTCTGATGATGTTTGTGGGCCCCAATTGCCGACGGTCACGATTAGTTGCCAGTCTACTTTCAGACTCATTTCCGTTTCAACAAGAAATGGTTCCTCTGAAAAACTTTTTTTTAAAATGAGTCATTTCTTACTTGCAATTTTTTATTCTCTTTTCCCAACAGTTCATGTGTTTGATGGTTTTGCTGTGGGAGACAGTAAAAGACAGCAACGGTTTCATGGAACAAAACACGTATTCCATTTTACTCATTTATGCTAAGAAGTTTTCGCATTGTCAATGGTTATGAGGTCATGTTGCTGTGAGATACCTGCAATAATTCTCATGGTCCTTTGGAAACAGAAATGTGGCTTTAAGTGGCATTTCTCCCTCACAATTTTTCTCAATAGTGGCTGAGAAGTCCATAATTTATTAATTGTTTGGGGTCATGTAGCTGTGATGATACAGCAATACATCATTGGTCCTTTGTAACAGAAATGTGGCTTCTAAGTGGCATTTCCCTACCTCACAATTTTTAACAGTGGCTGGTCGAAGTCGCATTTTTATAATTTTTTGGGTCATGCTGCTTTGAAATGCAGCAGAATAATTCAGGTCACTATTATAAAAATGTTGTTTCTAAACAGAAATTTGTTCTTCACAATTGGACCAAAGGTGGCTCAAGGGTCATGCTTAGAATTTTTGGGGCATTTTGCCTTGACATGCAGCTTATACTACAGGTCACTAATTCTAAAAAATGTTTTGTTTCTAACAGACATTTGTATCTTCACAAATTAGCCTCAAAGTGGCTACAGGTCATGCTTTTGAATTTTGTGGGGCATTTTGCTGTGAACATGCAGCTATATACAGGTCCTATTCTAAAAAATGTTGTTTCTAACAGAACATTTGTTCTTCACAATTGTTGTAAGAGTGGACAAGGGTGGATGGTTGCTGGTCAGAAACGGAATAGGTAGGACACTTTTAATGGACACATATTGCAAAATGACTGTGTTATTGCAAGCTCATTTAACATAAGCTATCAATCACTGTATTGAGTCAACCCAATTAACTACAATGAAAAAAAGAGAAACAAAGACATGGTGGGATTCCATACCTTTTTTAAAAATGTGTTTTCTAGAATTAAAGTACTAAAAAAAACTTGCATGTACACAATAGCTGTTAAAAAAAATTCATCTGAATTGTACAAGGGAATGAGGTGCAGGAAAACTTGACAGATGTTAGGTTATTCGAGGACATGGAGGTATGGAGCTCTGGAACAGAGAACAAAGTACAGAGACCATTTTCTCAGCACGTTGAGTTAAAAGGATGAGAAAAAGAATGCCAAGATAAGGCACCTGGGTGTAACAGGAGCGTTAAACCACACAGTAATTCCAAGTGAAGCTCAATTTGGTTCCCACACTCATACAATACAGGGTATGGGGTGGCGAAGCGGCCTTGTCCCAGGTATTGTATACTGTGTATTGATGGATAGGCTGGAGTTCTAACACTTCCGCTTCCACTCTATTCTTCAGCACGACAGGTTTTGCGTTTTCTGCGTCATCAGGGCATTTTAGAACCTGCTGTGTTAATAGATGAAGGACGCCAGCCTGGGCTTTCACTGCACCCACTGTAACTCCCGGCTCTGGGTCATTGGCTGTGGGCCCAGAGTCCAGTTTAGTCTAGCTACAGTGAAACTTAAAGTGGTGGTTAAGACTCCTTTTTCCGGGCACACATTTTAAATGTGGGGGGTCATGGCAGGTTTTGGAGGCTCATGCTGTGGCCAGGACAGGGTATAGTCATTGTCCAGTGAAACTAAATGGTGGTTGAAAGACTCCTTTTTACGGCACTTTTTAAATGTGGGGGTCATGCAGGTTTGGGCTTTCAGTGCTGTGGCCCAGGACAGGTATCAGTCATGTCAGTGATGAACTAAAATGGTGGTTGAAAGATTCCTTTTTCCGGCACTTTCTAATTGTGGGGGTCATGCAGGTTTGGGTGTATTGCTGGTGGCCCAGGGAAAGGTGTATAGTCAATGTCCAGTGAAAACTAAAATGGGGGTTTGAAGATACTCCTTTTTCCTCGGCGTACCTTTTTAAATGTGGGGGTCGATGCAGGGTTTGGGGCTATTTTGTGGCCCAGGACAGGTATAGTCAATGTCCAGTGAAATAAAATGGTGGTTGATAAGACTCCTTTTTTCCGGCATTTTAAATTGTGGGGGTCATGCAGGTTTTGGGGTTCATGTGTGGTCCAGGACAGGTATTGTCAATGTCCAGTGAAACTCTAAAATGGTGGTTGAAAGACTCCTTTTTGTCATGTGGCACTTTTTAAATGTAGTTGGGTGGGGGTGGTCATTGCAGGATTTGGGGTGCAGCTTGTGGCCCAGGACAGGTTATAAGTCAATGTCCAGTTTGAAACTTGTAAATGGTGTGTTGAAAGATCCTTTTTTCCGGCACTTTTTAAATGTGGGGGTCATGCAGGTTTTGGGGCTCATGCTGCTTTCCCAGGACAGGGCATATTCAATGTCCAGTTCAAGTAACATGATGGTTCAAATCATACTGCCTTCTGGCACTTTTTAATTTGTGGGTGATGCAGGTTTAAGGGTCAGGCTGTGGTACAAGACAGGGATAGTAAATGGTCTGTGACATTTTTTCTGTGACTTTTATAACCTAAGTGTGTTGCCTAAGATGTAGCATGTATCCATTTGACTGTTGTGGATGTTAATTTCAGCTTCTCCAGCCTTGTTTGGGTGTAATAATGAAGGTGTTGTTGCTCTCCCATAGACTTTAATGGTCATCGCGCATAATCGATGCTCACTATCGAAAAACCTTATCGATAGCGGCCGACTATCGACTATCGATCGATCTCGATAGCCAACGCAATCGCTCAACACTAATGATAAACCTAAAGTAAAAACCTATATATAGGAATGTGTCTAAAGGTAAATAACAGCCCAACAGTATCTTCTACTGAAACATGCAATAACTATAAGAGTGTAAAGTACATAGTAGCAACAATCAGTGAAAAGGAACTAGACAAAGTGTGTCGTACACATTTTTTCAGAAGAGAAGTGAGAAAAGTCTAGTTCAAGGAAAAAAGGCATGTAATTTCTTATTAAAATGAGACATAAAACAGAAGTTAGATAAACTTAATATAGAGCATAAAGTTTTTGGGCGACATGTATGAAGGGGCTTTACGCCAGTTTTCTGGCGTACACTGCGCCTCCCAGTCCGAATCCCGCTGTCGGACGCAGCGTTCACTTTCGGCTGCGGCCCGCATGAAGGGGCGGGCAGTGGGCGGGCAGTGGGCGCGGTGGGGCGCGGTGTAGGCGTTCCGGGGCGGGACGCGGCGCGCTCGTATAGTCCGAGGCATGTACCATCGCGGCTCGCCAAATCACGGCGCTCGGCAGCTCCGACAAGCAGACTGGTTTTTTTTGGTCTAAATCCTCCGGCCGAGGCGAAGTGAAGCAGGATCGGAACATGCGAGGAAGCGGATCGAAGATCGCGACAGAAGTCTCAGCGCTCCGCTCCGTGCAGCAGGAGTGTGATTCCCGAAAAAATCGCCTTTATAAAGGCGGAAAACAGTGTCAGAAAAGAGCTGAATGTACAAAATACACATAATAAAAAAAAACAACATTTTCCAAACTCTAGAACGGCACAATATCAAGAAATATGATATTGGAAATTGCCGGGAAATACAGTAATTCAAATTCTGAAACCTATTCTCATTGGTCGGTATAAACCAGCCAATCAGAATAGGAGCAACAAAGTCCCATTCTAGCCTATGGAGGAGTTTGGACCAATCAGAATCCACGGTGGGATAATTCAAAATACAGTAAAAAGACAGAAAAGAGCTGATTGGCTGAGCTAGCGGGAGCTTGGCTATCCCAGCCAATCAGAGCGCGAGCTACTTCTCCCATTATTGTCTATGGAGAGATGGGCGCACTGAAATCTCGGCGCTCAGCGCCGTGCGCCCATGAAGTATTAATAAAAAAAAATATTTTTATTAAGTGTAATACATGATCAGATAAAGAGCAGAACAATTGTATAAAAATAAAGCCGTTAAAAACCCGAACAACGCGTTTGTCGGCGAGACCGGCGCTACATAGGGAATTGCCATAGAGAGAATTGCCGGGAAATACAGTAATTCAAATTGTTTAAGCTATTCTGATTGGTCGGCATAAACCAGCCAATCAGAATAGGAGCGACAATGTCCCATTCTATCCTATGGAGCAGAATTGACCAATCAAATAGGAGCGACAAAGCCCATTTCTAGCCTATGGAGAAAAATGGACCAATCATATTCAAAGGCGGGACAGTTCAAAATACAGTAAAAAGGCAGAAACGAGCTGATAGGTTGAAGCAGCGGGGGCTCGTCCAGCTTAGCCAATAAGAGCGCGAGCTACTTTTCTCATAACAGTTCTATGGGGAAAAGAAATTCTGAGCGCGCTCTGTGATTGGCTAATTTCAAAAGAGCCGCCGTAATTTGGACCAATGGGAGAGCGAGCGCACGCTCCTATGGGTTTTGTAATGCAATCTGAAATCAAACTGTATATGCCGAAATCACATTATAACACTAACACAAATTGTCACAATGTGTATATAAAAGGAATCCTAATATGTGGCTAACGAAAAAAAAAATATTAATTCCCTAAAATCATGTTTTTTTTCTTTATTTTCGATGCACCCATACTATTGATCCTTGGCTAACGAAAATAAAGAAAAAAAACATGATTTTAGGGAATTAATTTTTTTTTTCCCTTTTGCCAAAATATTAGGATTCCTTTTATATACACATTGTGACAACTTTTTGTAGTGTTATAATGTGATTTCGGCCATATACAGTTTGATTTCAGATTGCATTACAAAACCCATAGGAGCGTCGCTCGCTCTCCCATTGGTCCAAATTACGGCGGCTCTTTGAAATTAGCCAATCACAGAGCGCGCTCAGAATCCTTTTCCCCATAGAACTCTATGAGAAAGTAGCTCACGCTCTGATTGACTAAGCTGGACGAGCCCCCGCTGCTTCAACCAATCAGCTCGTTTCTGCCTTTTTACTGTATTTCGAACTGTCCCGCCTTTGAATATGATTGGTCCATTTTTCTCCATAGGCTAGAATGGGGCTTTGTCGCTCCTATTCTGATTGGTCAATTCTCCTCCATAGGATAGAATGGGACATTGTCGCTCCTATTCTCATTGGTCCAAACTCCTCCATAGGCTAGAATGGGGCTTTGTCGCTCCTATTCTGATTGGCCGGTTTATGCCGACCAATGAGAATAGGTTTCAGGATTTGAATTACTGTATTTCCCGGCAATTTCCAATATCATATTTCTTGATATTGTGCCATTCTTGAGTTTGGGAAAGTGATTTTATTTTTTAAGAAGTGTATTTTGTACATTCAGCTCCTTTCTTACACTGTTTTCCGCCTTTATAAAGGCGATTTTTTCGGGAATCACACTCCTGCTGCACAGAGCGGAGCGCCGAGACTTCTGTCGCGATCTTCGATCCGCTTCCTCGCATGTTCTTATCCTGCTTCACTTCGCCTCGGACGGAGGATTTAGACCCAAAAAATGTAGAACGCCTTTAAAAAGGCGATTTTTGCTTCATACTCCGCACCGACATCTGGAATGATTTCTCGCCGCTCCAGCCTGTCTCGCATCGAAACAGATTCTCGGCGCAGTCCCGCACGGCACCTAAGTCCCGCACTGCACCCCACACACTGGCGAGGCGCGGCGGACTTTTACCCGCATGTATGAGTGCACTTCCTCGGACGGCGAAGCATAGTGCGGCAGCGCCGCACAGCGCCCATGTCCCCGCACTTCGTCTCATACGCTGGCGAGGCGCGGCGGACTTTACATGATATGTATGAGCGCCGCCCGGCCGCGACATAAATCAGGCGCAGATTCCGCCGGAAAACTGGCGGAAAACGGCGCCTCGACCCGGCGGAATTCACACATGTGGCCCTTTGTGTCTACTTATCATGACTAGTATTGTGCCATCTGTAGATTGAATCTAAAATTGCATGTAGGTAAGGAGAATATTAAATAATATTATGAATTGTGTTTTTCTGTGAGCTTAAAGGAGTAATTCAAGATTTTAGCAAAATCCTATACTGGTTGATCTTTACAAACAAAATAATTAGAGATGGGCGAATCAATTCTAACAAAGTGGAATTCGTTTAGAATTACAGGAAAATTTAAATTCTGCACGAAAGTGAACTTCATGGTGATTCGGGGGAACGAATCGTCTTTTTTTCTAAAATGGCCGCGAGCACATGGCGTGACATGGGAGGAAGAAAGGAACACCCTTAATGTCATGTGCAGCCCATGAAGCCAATCAGAAACCCCAAGGGGGTTTCTGTGCCGTCACACCCCCCTTAAAATACGTCAGCCCATTTTAAAATTTAAAACACTTTGTCAGTGTGTCCCTGCCCTAAGAACCCTATCTGTTGGCAGCAAATATTGAAACTCTGTGAAAAAATTAAAATTCCTTTTTTTTGGAGCAAAACCCGGGGTGAAAGACCTTCTTTAAATTTGGGGGTTTTATATACACACTTTTTCCTGAAGCAGCTTTTATTATTTTTTTTTTTTAAAATTTTGTGGGGAAATTCCCCATAAAATCCAAGGTGAGTGTTTTTTTCTCCCCTATACAGCCTGAATTTTACTTCGGGTTTTCACTCGGGAAGGGCAAATTCCCAACCAATTTTTAATTTTTTCCTCTTTTTTTTGTGGGGAGTTTGAGCCCAAATATAGGGTTTTGTGTTTTTTCCCTCCCCCTTTCCCTGCCTGAAAACCAAACTCTTTCCCTTCCCTGTGGGGGAAATTTTAAAAAAAAGGGGCTCCCAAAAATTTCCTTGTTTGGGGGAAAAATTTTTGAGTCAAAAAAAGGGGTTTTTTGGTAATTTCTCCCCAAATACATGCCTGAAATCCATAAACTTAAATTTCTGTGGGGGAAAATTTTAAAACCTGGGGCCCAAGAAAAATTTTTTATCCACTTTTTGTAGAAAATTTCTGTGTCAAATCCCCCAAAAAAGTTTTTTTGGGTTTTGTTTTTTTCCCTTAAAAGTTTTAAAAATAATACTATTTTAAAGCATCTTATTAAAATCATTCTAGAGGGAGGGGATTTGCCTTCCTCCCTTCCCGAAAAACCCAAAAAAAAAAAAAAACACAAAAAAAAAAAAAAAAAAAAAAAAAAAACCGGGGCGAAAAAAAAAAAAAAAAAAAAAAAAAAAAAAAAAAAAAAGAAAAAAAAACGTTAAAAAATTAAAGAATAAAAAAAAAAAAAAAAACCCCAAAAAAAAAAAAAAAAAAAAAAAAAAACCACCGTTTTTTGGGGGGATTGATAAAATGACGACTTTTGGGGATCCATCCCTGGTCTTTTCCGCAAAATTTTGTTGGGCGAGGGGCTTAAATCAGTGGACGAGGAGGAAAAACGAGGGGGTGTGTTTTTTCGGGTCCCCCACAAAAAAGGGGAGGGCGGTCGCACAAGTCCGCTGATATTTTCCCCGCCACCAGGGTTTCAGCGCAAACCCCTCCTGCTTTTTCGCCGTAAAAAAGGCCCAAAGGACCTCCCCAAGCCTGGGCCTTTTTTGAGAAAGCCTCTGATTCACCCAGCGATATCAATCCCCGGCCCCTTTGGGGCCCGAAAACGCATAAGTAGAGGAAAGGGAAACCTTAGTGGTTAAAACCACCAAATGTTCTACCCACATCCCAGCGAATGCAGATTTTAAAAAATGGAGTAAAACATTTGGGCCCAAAAAAAGGGCCCAAGCCCAAACCCCGGGCCCCAACCCCCTGCCCAAAACCCCCCTCTGTTTTCCGCCTCCCCCTTCCTCCGCCACCACCAAGCGTTCCTCAGCTGCCCATGTCTCTAAAAAGCCCTGATAGGGTAAAGGCCTCCGTTTCAGCCTCCCCCGTCGCCCGATACCCCCAGCACCCCGGGAAACCCAACCTCCCCCTTCCCTTTCCCCCATTTTGACGACCTGCACGCCGTAAAAGCGGCCCGGGCCCCTTAGCAGCCAGCCTTTCTGTTTTCCCCGGGTTTTGGGAAAACAGAAAAACATTTTAAACCCAAAAACCATCCCAAAAGGGCCAAAACCCTGAAGGGTGGGGCTTTTGCCGGGTTTTTGGGTTTTTGGAAATTTTCCCCCTTTTTCCGGTTGGTGGAAAACGAGGGGTTTTCCGGGCCACGTCGGGCCCCTCGCCTCCCCCCCAATACCAGATGCCGAGCGGGCCCCTTTCCCCATTCCCAAAGAAACCCCGCCCCCTGCCCGGGCCCCACCCACGTTTTAATTAAAATTTCAAGGCGTTTTTCTGCATCTTTTTCCGGAAAAAAGGTCCTTTCCCACCCCCCCGACAATGGACTAGTAGCAGGGCCCAAGGGGTGTTTAAAAATTCTCTTTTGGAAAAAAGCTCACTGGGTGGGGCGGGGTGGATGCCCTTTTGGGGGGTGGGGTGGCTCCAGGCCGGCGCACCCCTTTTCCAAAACCCGCGGGGATGGTCCCAGGTCTTTTTCCCCAAGGTCCATGGGGGAAACACGTCCCCCAAGAGACCCCCGGGGCCGTTTTGGGGAAATTAAACTGGAAAGAACCTTTCCACACACGGTCAGGAGCTGTGGAGGGCTCTCGCAACGAGACCGGGCGAGGCGGGGTGACAAAAACCCTTGTGCCGGGAAAGGTGGTGTCCGTTTAAGGGGGAAATCTGCGGCCCGGGCCCCAAAGTTGGGTTAGGCGGGGAAAGAAACTTTCCCTTGCCGGGAAACATGTCTGAACCTTGTCGTCCAGAAATTTCTAAAGAGTCCCCGGGGTTTTCGGGACTCCCTTCTGAAGAAGGGCCTCGGGGTTGAGTTCGCACTTTCCGCCTTTTCGCACCCGTTTGTCCCCCCTGGCTGCGTTGAAAGGTCAGCTCGGCCCTTTCCCCCGTCAACCGTCTCATTTTTGGGACGTGGCAACACGCGGAATTTCCCAAAACCCCTTCCACATGCCCCAGCTTTGGGGCAGAAACCCAAAATGCCAAATTAAAACCATTTCAAAGGGTGCCCAAAAGGCCCGAAAAAAGCAGCGGTACAGCCCTTCGGGGTTTTAAACCCAAACCGAGGGGGGGCCCGGGAAAAAAGCTCGGGCACCACCCTTTGGGCCCGTTTTGAAGAAGCCACCAAAATGGTCGTGCGGGCAATCCCCTTGTCAGTTAAAGCTTGTGGTGACTTAGTTTCGGGAACGTTTCTTGGGGAAACCCTCTAAAAACAAAAGGCCCCCGCCAGCGATGGAGGAGGGGGACGGACACGATGGGGGAAGGGGCCCTTTCTCTCCCGCAAATCCAAAAGGGCCCCCGACATTTTCCCCACTTTTTCATGGGTCTTCATTAGACAGTGGTTCGGGGCCCCAGAGCAAAGTGCAAGGGGGGCGCTTTCGTCTCAGGGGCCCATCATTTTAAGGAAACCCCAGGGCTGTTTTGGGAAGCTTTTCCCCGGAGGAAAGGGGGGGAGGAGGAGGAGGAAAAAAGGGGATTTTCCCTTTAGACCCCGTGTTACCGGACGTCCCGGGCCTTGGAAAAAGGGTTGGGGGGGGGGGCGACTTTTGGAGGCGGGGGAGGAAGATGAGGAAGATATGTTTGCTAGGGGCCCCTCGACCCAGGGGCCCTTGGGGGAAATCAAGGCCCATCCCCTCACATGAGGGCTTGGATGCTCCTTTTTCCCCCAAACCCATAAATCCCCGCATTAAGGCCATAAAAAATAAAACAACGTTACTGGGGGGCCAAACCCTCCTGGATCCCCGGTACAAAAACAAAATCACCCTTTTCCTTTCCCAAACCCCCAAAACCCCCAAATAGAGAGTAAAATCAGGAAATGGAGACCTTGTGTTTTTAAAAAACTGGAGACATTTTTGTTGCGTCTGCTTTAACCGGTTCCCCCCAAAAATTTTTAAGGGTGGAACAACATCAGCGGACGGGGACAGCAGTAGAGTGCCGGGAGGCGTACCCGGCAGCAAAAAGGCAAGGGGGGGCAGAACCCTAAAGGGGACCCTTGGGCCCCCAACTTTGTTTACCACCTCGCCAACGAAAGAAAATGGGCAGGGCACCACATCCAACCAAAAAGAGATCAGCAAAAGGGGATCATGGGGGGCACGACTATCTGCGTCTCAACACCGATTTTTTTTGGCATTTGTTCCCGGAACCCAATGGACTTCGGGGAAATCCAAAATGGAGGGAAGGGCCCCCGAGGGGCTCGTCAGGGCCCAATAGGGGTGTTGCCTGCCCAGCGCCAGCGTCAAAAATCGGAGCGGACCTTCAGCACTAGGGAGGAGTAAATTAAACAGAAAAAAGCATCCGTTTTTCCAAGATAATTTTGGATCGTTTGACTTTCATCAAGAGGGAATCAGGCAGGGACCCTCTGATGTTGTTGGGGCCCCCAAAATTTCCCGAGGTCACCGTTTTATTTTCCCGGTCAAATTCACTTCCCTTTTTTCAAACAGAAAGGGGCCCTCTGTAAAAATTTTTTTTTTAAAAATTGATTTTTTCTTACTCCCAATTTTTTTTATTTCTTTTCCCAACATTTTCTTTTGTGGTTTTGCTGTGAGGAAAACTGTAAAAGCACCCCGGGTTTTTTCATGACAACACCGTATTCCATTTACTCATTTTAAATTTTAAAAGAATTTTTTGGGCTTTTTGTCAAGGGTTTTTTTTGAGGTAAAATTTGGGGCTGTGAGATACAGAAATAATAAAGGTCCTTTGGGAACAGAAATGTGATTTCTAATTTGGCATTTCTCCCTCACAATTTTTAAATAGTGGCTGGGGAAGCCCTATTTTAAAATTAATTTTTTTTTGGGGGGCATGTTGCTGTGAGATACAGCTATAATTAGGTCCTTTTTGGAAATAAAATGGGGGGTTTCTAAGTGGCTTTTTCTCCCAAAAATTTTTAACAGGGGCTGGGGGAAGTCATTTTTAAAATTTTTTGGGGTCATGTTGTTTGAAATCCCGAAATACAAAACAGATCCTTTTTTAAAAAAAATTTTTGTTTCTAAAGACATTTGTTCTTCAAAAATTTGCCCAAAAGTGGCTAAAGGGTTTCTTGCTTTAAATTTTTGGGGGTTTTTTGGCTGTGACATGAAGCAAAACAAAACGGGTTCCTTTTCTAAAAAATGTTTTTTCTAACAGACATTTGTTCTTCCCCAAAATTTGCCCAAAAGTGGCTCAAGGGCCATGTTTTTAAATTTTTTGGGGGCATTTTGCTGTGACATGAAAGCTATACTACAGGTCCTATTTTTTAAAAAATGTTGTTTCTAACAACATTTGTTTTCCAAAATTGTCAAGAGTGGTTTAAAGGGGTAGGTGCTGTCAAAAACAGGAATGGGGTGGGGACACTTTTAAATGGAACAAATTGCAAAATTTTGACTTTTTTGGGCAAGACCCTTTAACATGGGCTAATCAATCCATGTATGAGACAACCCATTTAATAAAAATTAAAAAAGGGAGAAACAAAGACATGGTGGGTTTTCCAAATCCAAAATTTTAAAAAATTGTTTTTCTAGAATTAAAGTACTAAAAAAAATTGCATGTACAAAAAAAGCTGTTTTAAAAAAATTCCCCTGAAAAATTTTTACAAGGGAGGTACAGGAAAACTTTACCAATTAAGGTTTTTTCAAGGGAAAATTGGGGGTATTGGGGCACAGACAGAGAACAAAGTACAGGGGACCCCTTTTTCCCCCAGCACGTTGAGTAAAAAGAGAAAAAAATGCCCCAAGATAAAAAGGGACCTTGGGGGTAACAAGGGGGCGTTTAACCCCCATATTTCCAAGTGAAGTCAATTTGGGCCACCTCTTACGGGGGGCAAACGCTTAACCCAGGTATTTGAACTTGGGAACAGTTCTCACACCCCCTTTCCGCTTTCCCCCACTTGCTTCAGCCCCGACAGTTTTCGTTGGGTGCGTCATCAGGGCAAATTTTAAACCCGCGTGTTTAAAAGGAAAACGGAAAGCCAGCCTGGGGTTTCACCGCAACCCCCTGTAACTCCCCCCTTTGGTCCCTGGGTGTGGGCCCCGACAGGTATAGTCAATTTTCCAGTTCAAAATAAAAAGGGGGGGTTGAAAAAAATCCCTTTTTCGGGAAATTTTTAAATTTTGGGGGGGAAAGCAGGTTTGGGGGCTCATGGGTGTGGCCCCGGGCAAGGGGATAGTCCCCGTCCAGTGAAACTAAAATGGTGGTTGAAAGACTCCCTTTTTCCAAACAATTTTTAAATGTGGGGGCATGCGGTTTGGGGGCCCTGCTGTGGCCCGGACAGGTTTTAGTCAATGGGCCCGTGAAATAAAAAAAGGTTTGGGGGTTGGAAAGACAATTTTTCCGGCACTTTTTAAATTGGGGGTCAATTGGGAAATTTTTTGGGGGGTCAAGCGTGGGGCCCCGGACAAAGGTTATAGTCAATGTCCAGTGAAAAAAAAAAATGGGTGGTTGAAAGTCTCCTTTCTCCTCCGGACTTTTTTTAAAAGTGGGGGGCATGCAGGGTTTTGGGGGTCATGCTGTGGCCCCGGACAGGTAAAGTCAATTTTCCGTGAAAAAAAAAGGGTGGTTGGGAAAAACTTTCCTTTTTTTCCCCGCAAATTTTTAAATTTTGGGGGTCTGCAGGTTTTGGGGGTCATGCTGTGGCCCGGGGCAGGTATAGTCAATTTCCAGGGAAAAAAAAAATGGTGGTTGAAAATCTCCTTTCTCCGGCACTTTTTAAATGGGGGGGGTTTAGCAGGTTTTGGGGCTTCCCTGCTGTGGCCAGGGGCAGGGATTGGTCAAAGTCCCCGTGAAAAAAAAATGGTGGTTTTTAAAGCTCCTTTTTCCAGACTTTTTTTAAAAAAGGGGGTCATGGGGGTTTTTGGGGCCATTTCTGTTGGGCCCAGGACAGGTATTTGTCAATGTCCGTGAAACTAAATGGGGGGGTTGAAAGTCTTTCCCTTTTTTTCCGGGATTTTTTAAAAGTGGGGGCATGAGGTTTGGGGGCCCCATGCTGTGGCCCAGGGGGAAAGGGATTTCAATGTCCAGTGGGAAAAAAAAATGGTTTTGGGTTTTAAAAAACTTTTTTTCCGGCACCTTTTTTAAACTGTGGGTCAGACAGGTTTAAAAGGGCAAATTCCCGGGGGTACAGGAAGGGTAAAGTTTGGTCCCGTAAACTAAATTGGGGTTTTAAAGGGCTTCTTTTTGCGGCACTTTTTAAATCTGGGGGGCATGCGGTTTTTGGGGGGATGCCTTTTCCAAGGGGAGGGGTATTCCAAAAGTTTTAGTTTTAAGTAAGAAAGAGGTTTCAAAATCATACTGGCCTTTGGGGCTTTTTAATTTGTGGGTTTATGCAGGTTTTTAAAGGGTTTAGGCTGTTGGGACAAAGGGGCAGGGATTTGTGAATGGGTCTGTGACTTTTTTTCTGTGATCCTTTTTTAACCAAAAGTGGTGGGGCCCAAAAAGTAGCAAACGTATCCTTTGGGTGTTGTGGGATGTTTTAAATTTCCACAGCTTCAACCCCCCTTGTTTTGGGGGGTTTTAATGAAGGTGTTGTTGGCTCCCCCATAGACTTTAAGGGAATCGCTCAAACGATTTTTCACTACGAAAAAAAATTATCGATAGGGGGGGCGACTAAACGACTAATCGATCGATCCGATTAGCCAACGGAAAACGGGTCAACACTAAGGGCCGGGGGAAACCCCTGGAAAAAGACAGATTTTTTCAGCAATGTTCCAGGGGAAAGGAGAGGGAGTTTAAATTTACGTTGTTCATCCCCAAATTTTTGGGACGACAAATTGTTGTGGGCCTCTTTTTCGCATGGGGCTGCCCCTGCCTGAAAATAAAAAAAACACAGGGGGAGTATCCCGGGCCGCTTGGATCATCTAAAAACATTTTAAAGGGGCCTTTTCTTTTCATTGATTTTTTCTCTGTTTTTTAAATCCCTTTTTATTATTTCTTAATTTTTTTCTGGGTTTTTTTCTGTTAATAGATTCTTTTCTGTTTTTCCCCTGTTCAAAAGATTTCTCCCCCGTTTTTGCTCTGTTAAAAATTTTCTCTTTTTTTTTTCTCTGTTATAAATTTTTTTTTTTTTGTTTCCCCAATGAGGGGTGGGTTGGTGGTGTTTGGAAAGTCAAAAATGCTTTCAAAAATTTTCCCGGCCAGTTTCTGAAAGGACAGGTCCACACTTGAAAAGGGAGGGACTGCAGTAAAAAGCATCTGGAAAAAGTAGACGATGTGAAAGAACAGAAAAATCCCTTCGGGAGAGGTTGGGAGCCTTGACTGGGCCCGAAATTTTGAGGGAATTTTCACTGGGGGCTTCTGCTGAGGGAGGAAGGGCCACCACCCTTTTAGATACATTCTCCCCAGGGGGCCCTGTATGGTGGGCGCTGGGTTTTGTTTACGGCCCGGGCTGTGGGCCCACAGATTTTAAATATAGCCCCTGTTCGCCTTCTTTTGGTGGGCTTGGGAGAAAAATTTGGCGCACCGCCGGGGTAAGGTTTAAATTTTTCCACCAATTGGGTCTTGGCCAAAAAAAAGCGAACCTGCCTTGGTGAAAGAAACCCTTTCGCGGGGGGGGAGGGTGGAAAATTTTGGAACCTGGGAAAAAATGGGTTTTCTAAAAACTGGCGTTTGGCTTTTTCAAAACCCCGGGACTGCTGCCCCCATGCTGACTCCCGGCCACACTATCGACTTGCTGGCTGTGCCACTGCCCGACCCCGGCAAGTGCTTCTTCTTTCCCGATGATATGATGATGAAACCCCTTTCTTCCA
>JAODAL010032272.1:0-47177 GCA_025379985.1 Phyllomedusa bahiana
AAAAATAAATAAAAAATTGATCAATAACATCACTGTTCTCCTAAAAAATACCATTAAAAACTACAGCTCACCTCACAAAAAAACAAGTTAATTGAGTAAAAAAATAGAAAACCCACCACTAAAAATCCCTGTGAAGAGAAGGGAGGTAATAATTTCCAACTCCATACTTAATAAACACTGTATACTCGGAGCTCCCCCTAGTGGCGGCCACAGCCATAGAGTTGCCATTTACCTCTAGTCTGATGCGCAGAGGATTTGGAGCTTTGTATCAGAAAAATAGATCCCTAAATACAGGAATGTGATCATTGACCCTTAACCACGATGTGTAAGGAAAGAAGTGGGAGGAGGGAGCAGATTTCTGCCAGCAGCACCAATGCAATAAAATCATAAAGCACATACATTTGTAAATACCTGCAGCTTGACTGAAGAGCTCTCACACTGATCAGATTCTGGACCCTGTATGGACCTCATGGCCATCAGAATTTTTTTTCTGTTGCTTACAGGTTGAATGTCACCCGTTCCTGACCCAGAATCGGCTGCTGGAGTTCTGTAAATCGAAGGACATTGTCCTTGTTGCTTATGGGGTGTTGGGATCCCCACAAGCTGGAAGCTGGTGAGTAAAGCTGATAATGGTCACCACAATACAAGGTTACGCCGGTACTCAAACTAACCCATAGGGGAACTGGGGATACCCCTGGTGGGCCCCTGGGTATGATGGGCCCCTGAGAATAGCAGATCTGGAGATGCTTTCAGGTAAAAAGGCGAATTAAGAGAGGCAGAAAACAAGAGCTATGTGCAGTCATGTCTAGTAGAATGGACCCCGGTAATCAACCACACTGGTGGTCCCAAGGGTTAACTGGGCCCTGGGGATACAACTCCACTGGTGGTCCAAATAATGTACCCAACTAGGGGGTCCCAGGAATTGACTGCACTGGTGGGTCCCAAGGATACAACTCCAGTGAAGGACCCCAAGAATCAACTCTACTAGTGTGCCCTATGGATACAGCTCCACTGGTGAACCCTTAGAATCATCTTCACTGGTGGGCCCCAAAAATCAACTCCACTGGTGGTCCCAAGAATTAATTCCACTGGTGGCCCCAAGAATCAACTCCATTGATGGCCCCAGGAATCACCTCCACTGGTGGCTGGCCCCAGGAATCACCTCCACTGGGGGCTGGCCCCAGGAATCACCGCCACTGGTGGCCCCAGGAATCACCTCCACTGGTGGGCCCCAAGAATCAGCTCCACTGGTGGCTCCAAGAATCAACTCCACTGGTGGGACCCAAGGATCTTCTCCACGGGTGGCTCCCTGAATCAGCTCCACTGGTGGGACCCCAGGATCATCTTCATTCAGGCACCCCATTCTGAGATGGTTCAGGGCAATCATGCCGCCCTTGACACCTGCAGAAAAGATTGTGGGAACAGAGTTGTCAGACTTCACCTTTTTACTTGGGTCTTACAACTTGGTTCCCACACCCTTCTGTACATAAGAAGGCTGTGACGTAAAAAATGGCTCTGCCCAATAACTGCAACTGGGGAACTGAGAAAACCATTCCTAGCTGAATTTTGAGTCTCCTGCTTTTAACGAAGATGAGGTGGGGGAGGGAGGTCCATAAACTATAGTGGGGAATGAATATATCTGCAATTGGCTATAACACCTACGACAACAGGGTCTGTCCTCCATATCGGAGATTTGCTTGCATTGATTACATTTACCCATAAGCCCACAGCTCTTGTTCTGCTCCTGCAGGGTGGATCGTCAGCTGCCAGGACTTTTGGAGAATCCACTCCTGATTTCGATTGGTAAAAAATATCAAAAAAGTCCGGCCCAAGTCTCCATCCGATATCTCCTGCAGCGAGGGGTCGTGCCTGTTGTAAAAAGCTTCAGCCCTGATCGTATCAAGCAGAACTTCCAGGTAAGAAATGACAGGTGCTTTATGCTGCCCTATCCGTAAACTCAGCTTCTCTCCTCTATCATATAACCCTATATATCACAGAACTCAGCTCCTCTCCTCTATCATATAACCCTATATATCACAGAGCTCAGCTCCTCTCTCTCTATCATATAACCCTATATATCACAGAGCTCAGCTTTTCTCCTCTATCATATAACCCTATATATCACAGAGCTCAGCTTCTCTCCTCTATCATATAACCCTATATATCACAGAGCTCAGCTTCTCTCTCCTCTATCATATAACCCTATATATCACAGAGCTCAGCTCCTCTCCCTCTATCATATAACCCTATATATCACAGAGCTCAGCTCCTCTCCTCTATCATATAACCCTATATATCACAGAACTCAGCTTCTCTCCTCTATCATATAACCATATATATCACAGAGCTCAGCTCCTCTATCATATAACCCTATATATCACAGAGCTCAGCTTCTCTCCTCTATCATATAACCCTATATATCACAGAGCTCAGCATCTTTCCTCTATCATATAACCCTATATATCACAGAGCTCAGCTTCTCTCCTCTATCATATAACCCTATATATCACAGAGCTCAGCTCCTCTCCTCTATCATATAATTCTATATATCACAGAGCTCAGCTTCTCTCCTCTATCATATAGTCCTATATATCACAGAGCTCAGCTTCTCTCCTCTATCATATAACCCTATATATCAGAGCTCCTCTTCTCTCCTCTATCATATAACCCTATATATCACAGAGCTCAACTCCTCTCCCTCTATCATATAACCCTATATATCACAGAGCTCAGCTTCTCTCCTCTATCATATAACCCTATATATCACAGAGCTCAGCTTCTCTCTCTCTCTATCATATAACCCTATATATCACAGAGCTCATCCCTATAAATCTAAGAGTTGGTAAGTGTTTCAGTATACGTTTATAGATGCTCATTGACCGGGTAACCAGAGAAAGGTTCCCATAGTGTCTGAGATGGGTAACTGTGACTGATGCTTCCCGTTATTTTGACCAGGTTTTTGACTTCCAACTCAGTCCAGAAGACATGGAAGCCATTGACGGCCTTAACCAAAACCTTCGCTACTGGAAATATCTAATGTGAGTAAAACCTTAGGATGTGAAGTCCAGCATGCACTGGGGTGGTGGTCAGACTGGTGATCACCTGACACAAGCCGCCATAATGAGAGGGTGTACAATGCACTGATACTGGAGAGCTGGAATAAAGCAGATGAAACACTTAGGGCAACATGTCCCATTAGGGCTGCAACATTTTTTGGGAGTATTTTGCGTCAAAAAATGTTGACGCCCTATTCAGAACCATAAGGGTTTTTCCAGCTTTTTCCGGCCATAAAATGCACTTTTTGACATGCTGCACTGGTTCCTGTCCATGCTGACTAGACACAGCAGGACCGTGTTTGGCCTTTTTAAGTCCACCACAGCCACGTGGTCTGAAGTATGGACAACAGCCTGGCGGAGGGCTTAAAGAGCAGCAATGAAGGAATGGGTTAAGTATAGTCAAAATCTTACTATTATATTCAAGCTACTTTTTCCAATCTCGACATTTCCACTTCAAGATCAGTAATTAGACCATGAGTTGGTTGTCTCTGTCACTTTGATAAGAGTATTTCAGACTAGTGGAGCTGATTCATGGGGCCCGTCGGTGGAGCTGATTCTTGAGGCCCATCAATAGAGTTGATTCTCGAGACCCACCAATGGAGTTGATTCTTGGGAGCCACCAACGAAGTTGATTCTTGGAACTGACCAGGGGAGTTGATTCTTGGGGCCACCAGTGGAGTTGATTCTGGGGGCCCTCCAGTGGAGCTGATTCTTCGGGCCACCAGTGGAGTTGATTCTTCGGGCCCACCAGTGGAGCTGAGTCTGGGGGCCCACCAGTGGAGCTGATTCTTGGGACCCACAAGTGGAGCTGATTCTGGGGGCCCACCAGTGGAGCTGATTCTGGGGGCCCACCAGTGGAGCTGATTCTGGGGGCACACCAGTGGAGCTGATTCTGGGGGCCCACCAGTGGAGCTGATTCTGGGGGCCCACCATTGGAGCTGATTCTGGGGGCCCACCAGTGGAGCTGATTCTGGGTTCCCACCAGTGGAGTTCATTCTTGGGGCCCACCAGTGGAGCTGATTCTTGGGGCTCACCAGTGGAGCTGATTCTGGGGGCCCACCAGTGGAGCTGATTTTACAGTTGCACATGACTCTTGGTTTCTGCTCCTCTCTCTTCGCCCATCTCCCTGAAAAGCAGCCCCAGGCCTGGTATTCTCAGGGGCTCACAATTTTTCCGAAAGTCAGAAGTGTTCCAAAAATATAGGCTTTCCGGCGGAGGAGAGGGGGTACCTCTTCTCATTGAAGTGACCAAGGGATGAAAGGAGACAACTTTTCAGGCTATGCTTGGTGGGGAAAATAGTGTCCAGTTTAGCTCTCCTCAAAAGAGCATTCTCTGATAGGATAAGAAAATCATTTATAGACTGCTATTCAAGGGCTCTTGCCCATCATTACAGAGTAGGGTACTGTTTGTCTAGATAGATGCCTTCTGAGAAAGGACTAATTCGTATGACTCTTCCCATGAAGCATTGCCTAAAAGTCGTCTTCAAATACCACCGGGTGCCATTGAAGGGGGTTTTTCCACCACAGGCTTTGGTGGTATATCGATAGGATTGCCATCAAAGTCTGATAAGTCCCACCTCCAGAACCTGCACCTGTCTTGGAAACGGGCCCCCAGAACTCTCGGCTCAGAATGGAGAGCTGGCCACGCATGACTCTCCATTCTGTTCTATGGGAGTTCAGACAAGGGAGCGGAATGTTCGGTTGTACTCGGAAATCCCATAGAACAGAATGGAGAGTCGTGCTCATACGCGATCGGCTCTTCATTCTGAGCTGAGACTTTCCTGGGTCCATTCCCGATACAGACTCTGTTGATATATCCAAGCAATATGCCATCAAAGTCTATGGTGGGAACACCTCTTTAATGAGTATTAGAAAGCTTATCCTCCGCCCCACAAACACATACACCAAGTTGCATCTATAGCATCTTTCTGGCCAACCAGTACCCTGCTCTGTACTGATGAGGGGCAACAACCTCAAAATGGCTGAGTACTACAGATGGACAACTCTTACCTTTCCAGAAGTTTTTATATATATATATAAATGGGGTTTTGTATCTTTAAAATGTAAGTTAATAGATTTAACTTATGTCTGGTCTGTTAATAGCCTTTGTTATGTAGCTATTGTGCTTGCTCTGTGGTTGTCATGGCAGCGTCAACAAACTGCTGTGAATGGAGTTTGTCATGTGACCTCCACTCCTCAGTCTACATTGTTAAGAGTGGTGTTCACATGGCAGGAAGTCCATGTAAATATGTTCATGTGACAGGAAGTCCACGAAAATGTTTTGATGTGACAGGAAGTCCATGTAGTCACAACAGGAAGTCCATGAAAATGTGTTCACGTGACAGGAAGTCCAAGTAAATGTGTTGATTTGACTGGTCACATAAACACATTTACATGGACTTCCTGTCATGTGACCACATTGACTTCCTGTCACTTGAACACGTTTACATGGGTGTCCTAAGCCCATAAAAATGTGTTCACACCTCAGGACGTTCTTGTAAATGTGTTTAACTGACAGGAAGTCTAAGCAAATGTTTTCACATGACAGAAGGTTAATGAAAATTTGTTGACGTGACAGGAAGTCCAAGTAAAGCTGTTGATATGACCGGTTACATGACATGAATGCATTCACATGGACTTCCTGTCAAATGAACACATTCACATGGACTTCCTGTCAAATGAACACATTTAAAACGGACTTCCTGTCACATGAGGGCATTCACATGGACTTCCTGTCACATGAGGGCATTCACATGGACTTCCTGTCAAGTGAACGCATTCAAAACGGACGTCCTGTCATATGAACACATTCAAAACGGACTTCCTGTAAAATGAACGCATTCAAAATGGACTTCCTGTAAAATGAACGCATTCAAAACGGACTTCATGTCATATGAACACATTCAAAAAAGACTACCTGTCAAATGAACGTATTCAAAACGGACTTCCTGTCAGATGAAGACATTCACATTGACTTCCTGTCACATGAAGGTATTCAAAACGGACTTCCTGTCACATGAATGCATTCAAAACGGACTTCCTGTCACATGAACGCATTCACATGGCCTTCCTGTCGCATGAACATATTCACATGGACTTCCTGTCACATGAACGCATTCACATAGACTTCCTGTCACATGAAGGCATTCACATGGAGCTTCCGTCAACCATGAATAATCACATTCACATGGACTTCCTGTCACATGAAGGCATTCAATGGACTTCATGATTTTACATGAACGCCATTCACATGAATCCTGTCACATCGGAACGCATTTCACATGGGACTTCCAGTACATGAACGCATTCACATGGACTTCCTGTCACATGAACACATTCACATGGACTTTCTGTCACATGACCACATTTACATGGACTTCCTGTCACATGACCACATTAACATGGACTTCCTGTCGCACAAACACATTCAGATGGACTTCCTGTCACATGAACCCATTCACATGGACTTCCTGTCACATGAACGCATTCACATGGACTTCCTGTCACATGAACGCATTCACATGGACTTCCTGTCATATGAACACATACACATGGACTTCCTGTCACATGACCACATTCACATGGCTTTCCTAAGTCCATGTAAATGTGCCTTGATGTTATTATAGCAACCCCAGAGCTACATTTTTGTTCAGTGCATTACTCCAAGAACAGACTGTAATGGCGGCTGTGGTGGGGCTCACCCGGCTTTCCCAGAACACATATGACAAATTAGACAAATTAATTGTTGGATATGACGAAAATCAAAATGGAAATAACCCACATCAAGACGCAAGAGCTTGTATAAAAAATGTGTATTAAAATGTAGTTGGGTAATCCCATTGTGGGGTGGACGGGGCTGGGGACGAGCGGCCACCAAGAACATGGCTTCAGACGTCGGTCTTTGTGGCGCAGTTGGTCTCGGCTGCACTGGTATTGATTCTCTTTTTTCTGATGTAGGTGTGAGGGTCATCCCCATCATCATTACAACATCGTTGAGTAGAAGAAAACGACTCTACGTCCTGCTCAATACTCATCTTTGAAGGGATATTCTGGATGATCGCTCCACCTAGAAAAACAGCACAGTGACTACGTCTCCTTATGGTTCAATGACTTCATATCTACTCATCTCCTCTATTCTCTTTAGCTTTGTAATACACACACGGTAATAAATTGGAACTAGATTAGACGCTGTCAACTTTAGATTCCATAGACCCATAAAATAGGTGAAAAAATATCAGTCTCCATGTCACTTATTTATCTCTCTGTCATGTAATTCTATCTATACTATATGTATGCTTACTATCTATCTATCTATCTATCTATCTATCTATCTAATCTATCTATCTATCTATATCATATATCTACTCGTATCTCTCTCTCTTGCATATCTATTATCTCATATCTATCTATCTTATCTAGTCAATCCTCATATCTATCTATCAATGTACTCTATTATCTATCTATCTATCTACTCTCATATCTATCTATGTATCTAATTTTTTATCTATTTGCTATCTTATCTATCTATCTTATCTTCTATCTATCTATCTCATATTATCTTTCTATCTATCTATCTATCTATCTATCTAATCTCTTATCTCATCTTATATCTATCTCCATATCTATCTATCTATATCTATAGTTTAATCTATCTATATATCTATCTTTCTATCTAGTCTATCTCCAACTATTCTATCTATGTATCTATCTATCTATCTCATATCTATCTTATATCTATCTATCTATCTATCTATCTATCTATCTATATCTATCTCATATCTATCTATCTATCTATCTATCTCATCAACACTTACATTAACAGTTCCACATAACGAATGTTTTTGTTCAGAGCTTCGATGTCCTTCATTTCCTGGTCAGTCAGCGAGAAGTCGAAAATCTGTGAATTTAAAGAAAAAATACACAAAAAAGGAAAAAGATTAAATTAATTTGTTTTAAAACAATTTAGTGAAAGATGCCGGGTGTATACAGGATATCAATATGTTTGGTGCCACTAGAACCAGATAAATACACATTGATGTACAGTATTAGAGACATTACACTAAACAGTGAATAACTCCGCCATGCTGTACACATAACTAATCTCACCATGCAGCATACAATAACACCGCTATACTGTACACATAACTAATCTCACCATGCAGCATACAATAACACCGGTATACTGTACATATAACTAATATCACCATGCAGCACACTATAACACCGTCATACTGTACACATAACTGATTTCACCATACAGCACACTGTACCACCATACTGTACACATAACTAATCTCACCATGCAGCTCACCGTGTGGCACACTATAACACAGCCATGCTGTACACATAACTAATCTCACCATGCAGCATACAATAACACCGCCATACTGTACACATAACTGATCTCACCATGCAGCATACAATAACACCGCCATACTCTACACATAACTGACCTCACAGTGCGGCATACAATAACACTGCCATACTCTACACATAACTGACCTCACCATGCAGCACACTATAACACCGCCATACTGTACACATAACTTATCTCACAGTGTACATACAAAAAATCCTGGTAGAAAACAATATAGTCAGATAGGTTCCCTCAGGAACATTAGTGTCAGAAGAGTGTCCCCTACAAATACCTCAAATTAGTTCCCCCATTGAGAGTAGTGTCCACATAGCACCCTTCAAAAAAGAGTGCCCCCCCCCCCCAGTAACCACCGCAAACAGTCCTACATTCACAATAGTGTTAGCAGAGGGCAGGGGTACAATATGTGGGGGTCTAGGACCGTAAAATCGTTAAAGGACACATCCCTGGTGGTCTGGGGTACGTGACCCCGTTACTGATTTGCTGCTTTTTTCCATAATGTCTCTTTAGCTGGTTCTTCTCCCACCACTAGGAGGATCTCACTGCATTTGGATTTATAATGTTTCAGTAATGTTCCCTTGAAAAATGTCTTACCTGGAAGTTCTCTCTGATTCTCTGTGGATTAAAACTTTTTGGAATGACCACCACCCCTCTCTGAGCATTGAACCGTAATGCCACTTGAGCAGCCGTCTTGCCATACTTCGCGCCAATGCGATTTAAGGTCGGGTCTTCCAGAAGTGGCGGAGAAGACACATTTACCCTGTAAGGAGAGAAGCGGAACAACCTCAGACCTGCGAGACACGGCAGCACCAGTATTTGTCACTGTGATTTTGTATTTGCTATGAAGTGTGTGCTGTTCATCTTCAACTGGGACGCACCATTATATGTATATTCATGTTATGTATATGATATGCTATGTTTGATATTTTATGCTGTCATCCTGTGACCATTGCTTGATGTAACTCCCATACTTCTTTGCTTCATGTTTCTCTTCCTCTTCTGTGAGATCACATCCTGCCTCATTGTAGCTGTGACTCCATCTTGTTCAGACATGTTTGCACAGAGCTGAGATGAGAATTTGTTTGGCCTCTATATGTCACCTCCTGCGTGTTATCTCAAGGTACAGTCAATAAACTACCCTGAGGCACATCCATTGCATCCTCCTCACTGGATCTTCACATGCTTTGAAAGGGGTTTTATATAGCGAGTTCACTATCTTCCACTGCTTCTACAGAGACTGCGCTCACACCTATCAGGGACTTCTCTAACGTACATCAGTGGCAGAGTAGTCAAAACCAATCTGAATCTGCAGTGTATGCTACACATAGTCTGCAAGCAAGCTTAGAGTCGTCCACCATCTTAACCAGCACGTGGCTTCTCTACCACAGTGAGCTAAGCTGCAGTCCTGTCTTAAAGAGACAGTACCACCCAAACAGAGAATGTCCACCAAAGACTCAGTTCTTCAGCCGCTTAACCTAAGCAAATGTAGCCTGTTTCCATAGACTCAGACATACAGGAAGCAGAAGATTGTTGAGTCCAGCACCAAAGAAAAATCCATTGTTTAAAACTTGACATTTATTAAAGCTTCATGGTAAAAAGGTGTTTATGACATCTTGCAGTACAAAAGTAGATGCTGTCTGTGAAGTTTTAAACAATGAATTTTTCTTTGGTGTTGGACTCAACAATCTTCAACAAACAGGAATCCCGGCATTCTAGGGTGATCTGTACAATGAAGCCCACTATTTATATACAGATGAGAGGTCCACCTTTGTTTATTTTGTCAAGATACAGGAAGCAGAGACCACATTTATTGAAGAACAAATTGTACGTGCGTCTAAACCATCGCAGAAGATTAGCGAGAGCTATGAGACAACCAGAGACGAGTTCTGTAACAATCTAGATGACCTATGGGAAGCAGAGGCAGTTCTGAAGGAAGCAGAAATGGCCAAGAAGGAAGCAGAGGCAGTTCTGAAGGAAGCAGAAATGGCCAAGAAGGAAGCAGAGGCAGTTCTGAAGGAAGCAGAAATGGCCAAGAAGGAAGCAGAGACAGTTCTGAAGGAAGCAGAAATGGCCAAGAAGGAAGCAGAGGCAGTTCTGAAAGAAGCAGAAATGGCCAAGAAGGAAGCAGAGGAAGTTCTGAAGGAAGAAGAAATGGCCAAGAAGGAAGCCGAGGAAGTTCTGTGGAAGGAGAACTGGCCAGGGAGGACGCAGAGGCAGTTCTGAAGGAAGCAGAAATGGCCAAGAAGGAAGCAGAGGCAGTTCTGAAGGAAGTAGAAATGGCCAAGAAGGAAGCAGAGGCAGTCCTGAAGGAAGCAGAAATGGCCAAGAAGGAAGCAGAAGTAGTTCTGAAGACAGAAAAGACACAATTGGAGGCAGAAGCAGAAGGGCACCTACAAATTCTCCAAATAGAAAAGGAAGAAGCAGCTGCCTTAGAAAAATGAAAGGTTCTTGAACAAGCATTAGATCAAGATATTGGTCCACACTGCTATGTCCCAGAAGAAGTGGAAGACCCGGCAAACCGGACTGCCATCTATGTGTAAAGTAATCATTGCCATTGCCCGTGCCCGTGATAGCCACAATGACTTAACTCTGAAAACAGAGACTTCTAAGGTTAACATAGCAGTGTTTTCTAACCTACCACACAGATGTACCCACACAGGGAAAAAAATGTTTTCCACCTATCGATGACAAGGGAACTTCCCCATCCACCACAGATCCCCAGAGACTAAAACCCCGCTTTAATTTCCCTTTTCAAAATCTTTTTTTTCCCCGAATTACCCCGCCTTTATCCAGGACACCACAAAGTGAAACTTCGACAAGGAGTGGGGATCAGGCACGTTGGACTTGATGCCATGCGAAAACTTTAGAAACCTGTAAATTTGAACTTTTTAAGCAGTGACAATGAACTTAAACCCCACAAACCCAAAAAGGAACTTGGGCTTGGACCGAAACAATGACATGTTTTATTTTGAGAATGTTTAAACTACTTTTTGTGGGGGGAGTCTGCATTTCCCTGCCCCAAGAAAGTAAGTAAAAAAAGAATTTTTTTTGACTTAGTCTCCCAAAACCAAATGGACTCCCTTAAAAACAGTTGGCCTGAACTTTGGGAAATTAGGCGTTTTTTTTCCATTGGAATTTTTTGGGGTATGTTCACACGGCTTAAATTTCAGGACCCTTTTTTTGCCCCGCAATTATTTCCCTGTGACGGGGCGGGGGGGGAATAAGTATACGCTGTGAATAATTCACATGTCATTATCTCCCCGGGTCGCCCTTTTTTGGAGCGGGGAAAAGGAGACGGGAATCCCAAAAGTTTTTATGGAACTGTGGGGTTACCGGGAATGGGCTGGGAGTATTTTTTAGCCTGTAATTCGCGCGGTTTGGCTGAAAAAAAATCAAAAATAAGCCGTTTGGGAAAACCCCTAGCCCACCATGTTTCCCCCATTCAGTTATTATTTTTGGGTTTTTCGTTGTTTTTCTTTTTTGACTTTTCAGGTTCCCAGAGTTATGTTGAATCCCACAAAGGGCAATAACTTTCCAAAAACTTATAAATAAAACATAGTGAAATTCTGTGGACTTCAGAAGGGGGAGTGTGCGTTCCCCCCTTCAACTTTGGGAATTTTAAATTTTCTTATCTTTCATCTATTATCTTTATTTTCTATCTATCTCATATCCCTCTATCTTTCGCTTATTTTTATTATTTTTTTTTTTTTTTTTTTTTTTAGAGGCTGGGGATCTAACTTCCCCTGTACAGTGGGGCTGTCCCCAGAGGAAATGGGTCGTCACTGATGGTCACCAGTTTCTTCTGTTTTTACAGCCGGGGGGGAGAGTAGAATTAACCTCCCGGGGGTTTTTCGTATTTTCATGCCTGAGAATCAACCCAAAATAAAAAACCCGAGCTTGACGGTTTTTTTTTATTTTTCCCAAAATTTTTGAGGGGAAGAAAAAGCCAAAGTTTGGGTTTAAATTTTTTGACTTTTTGGGAGGGCTGAAACTTCCGGGGGGAAAAAAAAGGGTTATGAGAAGGGAATCCCCAAAGTTTCTATCACTGCAGTAACAAGTGCCTAAAGGGCATCGCCCCTATAACACTCTATAGAGGGTTGGACAAACACTTGGCTAATAGCTATGTCTCCTTATCCCCGGCAGGCACACTGGGCTCGTCCGAGCCTAAAGGTGTTCTCAATGGGGAGATGGGAAAAAATTTCTGCTGCCCGGCCTCAGGTGGTTGGGGAGGGAAGAGTGTAGGGGTTTTTAAATATTTTTTTGGTGGTCTAGGGGGGGAAAAAAAAGGGTTAAAAAATAAACCCCCCTTTTGGGGCCCAGGGCGCAAAGCAGATTTAATGGGTGTTTCCCCTGGGGGGGTCTTGGGAAGTAAAGGGAAATCAATGGTTACCCCCCGAAAGGGGCCTTTGGGCCCGTTTTAAATTTGGGGTCAATGATGTGTTTCCCCCGGGGGGGCTTTGGGAATAAAACAAACTTTCTGCCAGGGGAAACCCCAGGGGAAGGGGGGCAGCAGGGGGTTTAGGGGGTAGGGGGAAATTTTGGGGGGTTTTAGGGGCAGAAAAAACCCGTTTAAGTTTAATTTTCCCCGGGGGCCTTGGCGCAGTTTAAAACAAGGGTACAAGATGTTCAACGGGTGGTCTAGGGAATAAGCAGCTGCTGCCAGGAACCTGGGAAAAAGGGGGAGGGGAGGGGTGTAGGGGTGTAGTAAACCAAAATAAATATTTTCTTTTTCTAAAATTTCAAGGGTTTAAAATTGGGGTAAAAACCCTTCTAAAATTTCCCCCTAGATATTAGGGGGAGTATTAATCACAAAATCACTCTAGATCACCAGGGATATTAGGTTTAGTATTAATTACTTATTCATTATTCATCATAAGGGATTTTAAGTGCGGTATTAGTCACTAAATCACTCTACAGCTCCAGGGATATTAAGTTTAGTGTTAATCACTTACTCACTCTAGATATCCTTTAACTGCTTTACCGTCCTAGACCACCACATACACCCCCTACACCGCTGCCCATTACTGACTTTCCGCAGAAGGCTTATTCCCAAAACCCCAAATGGGCACTCATTGAACCTTTTTTTGCCCAGGCCACCAGGGCTACATCCTTGATCTGCTTTACTGCCCTAGATTCCCACATACTACACCCCTACACTCATCTGCCCACTTACTGAGGTTCCTGGCAGCAGTTGCTTATTCCCTAGACCACCAGGGACACATCATTGATCTGCTTTGCTACCCTAGGCCACCAGGGGTATATCCTTTAACGTCTTTACTGCCCTAGATCACCAAATTCTACACCCCTACACTCTGCTGCCCACTTACTGAGGTTCCTGGCAGCAGTTACTTATTCCCTAGGCCACCAGGGACACATCATTGATCTGCTTTGTTGCCCTAGGGACCAGGGGGGCTCTTTGTTTTGTTTGTGCCGGCCACGGGGTATATCCTTTAAAAACGATTTACTGCCCTAGATCACCCTATACACACCCCCTAAACACTCTTCTGCCCACCACCTGGGCTTTTTTTTTTTTGGCAGCAGTATTTTCCCATCTCCCCATTGAGAACACCTGTTTTGGCTCGGGGCCCCAGCCCAGTGTCCTTTCCTGGGAAAGGAGACATAGCTATTAGCCAAGTGTTTTTTCCCCCTCTAAAAGAGTGTTTAGGGGGGCGATGCCCCTTTAGGGGCCCTTTTTTTTTTTTTTTTACTGCATTTTATAGAACTTTGTTGATTCCTTCTCATAGCGTTTCGCGGAGTTTCAGTCCTGCCAAAGTCAATATTGACCTACTTTGCGCTTCTTCACTCAACAGTTTGGAAATGAATAAAGAAGCCGTCAAGTTCAGGTCATTACTTCTCCCTGCATTGAGAAATAATAGTGTTTTGCAGTATTAGTCACTAAATCAGTCTGGATAACCAGGGATATCAGGAACAATATTAATCACTGAATCCCTCCAGATCACCAGGGACATTAGATATGGTATTAATCACTAAATCACTGTATATCACCAGGGATATTAGGTTTATTATTACTTACTCCCTCTAGATCACCAGGGGCATTGGGTACAGTATAAATCAACAAATCAATTTAGATTACCAGGGATATTAAGTACAGTACTAAGGAATAGATCACTCTTGATCAACAGGGGGAAAATAGATATTTCATATAAAGTCCCTAGACCAATACGGTAAAGTACTAAATTTCCAAAATCATTCAGATCCCAGGGGCTTTTGGTTTTATTTTTTACTTTCCCCTCTAATTTACAGGGATATTAGGTACATTATTAGTCACTAAATCCCTCTACATCACCAGGGGTACTAATATTCGTTTTAAAGTCACCCCTAGATCACCAGGGGATATTTTGGGGTTTTTTTAGTAAATTAAAATTTTTTTTAAATCCCTCTAGATCCAGGATTTTGGTTTATTTTTAAGGCAAATCACTCTAGACACCCGGGATATAGGGACAGTATTAAAACACTAAAATCATCTAATTACCAGGGATATTAGGAGTATTAAAAACCCCAAACCCCCTAGATCAACAGGGGTATTTTGGCGTATTGCACAAATCACTCTAAACCCCAAAGGGAAAAAATTAGGTAAAAAAGGGGGGAAAATTTGTCATTAAAAACCCCCAGATACAGGATATTAGGTAAGTATTAAAGAACTTTTATCACATTTAGGGGTCAAAAACCCGAAAAAAAGGAAAATTTGGTACAGTATTAAACATTAAATCACCAAACACAAGGGGATACTAGGTACAGTATTAAGCACTAAATCCATCTAGATCACCAGGGATATTAAGTACAGTATTAAGCACTACATCCCTCTAGATCACCAGGGATACTAGATATTCAGTATAAAGTCACTCTAGATCACCAGGGATATTAGGTTTATTATTAAGTGCTAAATCACTCTAGATCACCAGGGATATTAGGTACAGTATTAAGCACTAAATCACTCTAGCCCATGGAAAATTAGGTACATTTAGCACAAAATCATCTAGAACCCCCAAAATTTACAATTTTTCCACCACCCCAGATACCAATTTTTTAAAAATTTTTTTAAACACCCCCCCCAGGTTTATAATATTTTAACCCACCACCCCCCTTTTTATACTAATTTTAACCAAACCCTAAACCCAATTATACTTTACACTTTCCAAAACCCCCCAAAATTTTTACTATTAAACCCCCTAACCCTATTTAAAAATTTCCTAAACCCCCCCGGGTTTAAATTTACCACCCAAACCGGGGGAAAAAATTTACAAAACCTAAACATTTACCCTACCAAAACCTAAACATTTAATTACCAAAAACCCAAAAACATTTTTTAAAAAAAACCCCCCGTAAAACCAAAAACCCCCTATTTAAAATAAAACCACAGCACCGGGTTTTTTAACCCCTAAAAACAAACCCCCTTTTGACCCCCCCTCGTACAATTAACAAATAAAAAAACCCCGCCCGGGGGCTTTAACTTAAACCCCCCTTCACAAATACCCAAAAAAACCTTTTTTAGCCCAATTTTTTAATTTAAATAAACCCTTACAAATAAATTTATTAAACACCTAACCCCAAATTTTTTTTTAATTTAATCTAAACCCTAACCCCAATTTTCCTTTTACCCCCCCCCCCCCCATATTTAAACTATTAAACACTAAATCACCCCCCCCCTATTATACCTATTACCTACCCAATTACCCCGGGAATTAGGGACGTATTAAGCCCCAATCACCAGAAAGGGGAAATTAGGGACAGTATTTTAAACACTTAAAAAAAACTTTAGACCCCCAGGGAATAGGTACAGTATTAAGCACTAAATCACTTAATTTACCAGGGAATTAGGTACGTAAATTTAAACACTAAATACCTAGATCACCCGGGATAAGGTACAGATTAAGCATAAAACACTCTAGATCACCCAAAGGGGTTAAAGGGGACAGTTTAAGCACTAAATCACTCTAGATCACCAGGGATATTAGGTACAGTATTAAGCACTAAATCACTTTAGATCACCAGGGATACTAGGTACAGTATTAAGCACTAAATCACTCTAGATCACCAGGGATACTAGATATTCAGTATAAAGTCACTCTAGATCACCAGGGATATTAGGTACAGCATTAAGCACGAAATCCCTCTAGATCACCAGGGATACTAGATAGTCAGTATAAAGTCCTCTAAAACACCAGGGGGTTAAAGGTTTATTATTAAGTGCTAAATCACTCTAGATCACCAGGGATACTAGGTACAGTATTAAGCACTAAATCACTCTAGATCACCAGGGATATTAGGTTTAGTATTAAAACACATAATCCTCAATCACCAGGGATACTAGGTACAGTATTAAGCACTAAACACTCAGATCACCAGGATATTTGGTACAGTATTTAACATAAAAACACTTAGACACCGGGAACTAGGTTCAGTATTAACACTAAATCACCTAATCACCAGGATATTAGGTTTTAAATATAAGCACTAAATCCCTCTAGATCACCAGGAACATTGGGTAGAGCATTAGTCATTAAATCACTCTACATCACCAGGAACATTGGGTAGAGCATTAGTCATTAAATCCCTCTAGATCAACATGGATATTAGGTACAGTATTAAGCACTACTGTATATCACTGTTGATCACCAGGGATACTAGACATTCAGTATAAAGTCACTCTAGACCACCAGGGATATTACAGGAATACGATCACTAACCACTAGACGACCTTATACAAAAAGAAGTGATGCAGTACCCATAGAAAGTTATCAAAGTCTGTATAATTAGGGGTAGAGGAAGAAAAAGAGGAATTTTACTGTCTGCCTCGTGCACCAACACACTTAAAAATCTTTTTCACTAATTCCTTGAATCACGGCCATATTGGTTCATTGGTTATAGTGAGAGGTGAAATGTGGTTAGGATCCTCATGGGCGTGGTTAGAGTCATCTGTGGGTGTGGTTTACATTGTCCCAAAATGGAATGAGGTAGCATAATCATGCGTGTGATAGCTTTCTCCACCTACCACGAGGCGTCGCGGCACGTCCCGATCGGACTGTAGCCCACAATGACGATGTCGTGTTGTCGGCAGAACTCCAGTAACTTTGGCTGGGTGAAGTAAGGATGGCATTCAACCTGCACCAACACAGATCGTATAGGTAAGAGTTATAAACCTCAAGGCGCCCCATGCACCATGACTGAATATGTGATGTTCTCACCTGGTTGGAGGTGGGCTTGTGCTTCAATCCTGGTTTATTGAGAATCAGTTCCAGTTGTCTACGGTTAAAATTGGAGACCCCCAAGGATTTTACAAGGCCGGCATCTTTACACTCTTCTAACGCCTGTGCCAAGAAATAGATCAGAATGAGCTAAGCAACGGAAAGTATGACCTACATGAGACTTAAAGGGGTTTTGCCACGATGTAATGTTGACGTGGGATCCTCCAAAATGGGTATTTAATCACTTTTCTAAATATATGTGAAGCCTCTGAGAGCTGCAGCCTGACTTAGATGCCCTGAGTTTCCTGACTGTTCACATTAGCTATGACCAGGAGCTGATCTTGCATGCTCCTGGTTGCGCTTCCCTTGTTTGCACTACTTATCTGATGGCAGGACACAGGAACAAGCTTTGAAGGGAGGGGGAGAAAAAGCAGTGTTACTGGGCATCTGCACTAGCTTTGTTTCTGTGTCAGAGCCTGTGTCTGCTGTATAGAGAATCCGCTGGTTGTAATGTAATTATCTGAGTAAACATGCAGAGGCTTCCTGCTCAGCCCTCCTCCCTCCCCCCAACTGTCTGTAGTCAGTGAACGCTGCCTGCTCGGAGCTTATCTTTATTCCTGAGCAGATAAGAAGGAGCAAAAAAAACCCTTATAGCTTGTGCACAATACAGTTATCCTCTGTGGTTTAGCCAAACAATGTTTGCTCAACTACAGAGACTGAATATCAGCCTAGGGAACATGCATGGGAGGTGGAGCGATGACATCACGGAGGAGGTACTTGTTTTTTTAAACACAGAAACGCAACGCCCCTTTTTTCAAGGCTCACATTCCAGATCAGGCTCATTTTCTGTAATACACGCGGCTTTGAACTCACTTATTCTACTAGTTGGTTCACCCTTTGTCTGCGATAGGTTAGGCTTTATTTTTTTCTAATTTTTACCTTAAATTTTTTTAAAGAATATTTCCATCACAAAGGAGTATTTTGTTAAAACCAATATTCACAGAAAACAAATACTGGCAAAAATTCTAAAAAAAAATTTTTTTTTTAATTTTGTCCTACGCAATTAAAAATACATTTAAAATTGTGTCCTTTTTTTTACATGTGATTAGTAAAGAGATAAAACTCCTGAATCGCAGGGCAGACTTATCTCACTTTATGACAGTTGCTGTTTATCTCTGCGTAGTCTTATTACAATTAGTAGGTAATGACATAATGATCACTCAATTGTTCTCTAGACGGGGACAGATAAGATTAGACTAGATCAAACGGCACATGGAAGGATAATTGTTGTAGACGGAACCTCAAAGGGGCTCGATGTCCTAGTGGGGGGGTCAAAATCAAATAATTGAATGACACGTGCCAGAGAGAAAAGAAATCACAGGCTGACATTCTATCAGGTCAAATGAGTTCTCTGACTTTATTACAAAAAAACAAGTTTTTAAGTTTGGGCGTAAACAAACATTCCGTGAAACATGGGGGACATTAATCCCCCCTCTTTATTGGTCTTCTTATTATTTTTTTGAATAACACAGCCCCCTTTGTTTGAGAGAACAAAAATAGTTCGGGCCCAGTGGGCCATTTTGGTTAGCTTGGCACAACAGGGGTGTTTGGACACAGCCCCATCTTGTGGGTGAAATAGACAATCCCCTAATACTTTTTAATAACATAATGGGTTAATTTTTTTCATTGGGGGGTTTTTGTTTTCCCTCAAAAAATTCATTAATGCTGTAACTTTTTAAAATCTGGGGCCCATAGTTGGCCCGGGAAAAGAATTAAAGATCCCCACTCTGTCTATCGGAGCCACGGGGGGGAAGCCCAAAAAAAAAAAAAACAAGGAAGTCATGTACATTGGGATCTTTAGGGTCTTTGGGGGCGGGGTTATAATTTTAAATTTTTTAATGACCGTTTATTTTTGTGCAATTTTTTTATTTGCCCCCAATAAGGGTCAGAAAAAACCTTTAGGGGACTTTTTACATATTTTTTTTTTCTGTTTTTCACTGTAATGGGGGCGTAATATACTAGCCCCAGTTACAGGAAAAATTTTAGGGCCCCCCTAAAACTCATTTAAACTGATATTGGGGACCAAGCAGCATCTGCAAACCCATGCAACTGTGTAACAGCCAGGACCGGGAAGCAGGAAGTCGTGAGGCTTCCTGCTAGTCTGTACATACAGCGATCGAGAAGGCAGGGAGGTTAGTGATCTGTCCCTGCCTTCTTAATGAAGAACCTGGCTGCCACTGACAGCCAGCTCTCTACTCCCGCAGCTGCACAATTAGTATGTAGCTGTGAACTTTGCATGGGGGTTTTAAAACAGAGTTCAATGATGACCACCGGATATTTATCGTCTATGGGCAGTCATCAAGTAGTTAAACTGTGAAAGGTTGTTAGCACGTTGTTTAAAGTTTTCTTTTAATATTAGTAATCAGGTTAAATTAGTATTCCCACCATTCACATTGATGGCAAATCACTGGGATATGCCATCAATGCCTGATAGGTGCGGATCCCACCTTTGGGACCTGCAGCTATCTTGAGCCCGGGAACCTTATGCACTCGGCTGCACTCGGAACCCCTACTGAAATAAATGGGAGCATTCCCACCACCGCTTTGTTCAACATGTAGAGATTTTGAGGCTTGTTCTTGATATAGACAGGCTGAAAATCGCCTGGAGCTGATTTTCAAATTTCAAGGAGAAAGAGATAGAAAGAGAGGCAGAACTCAAGGGGTCAGGTTACAAAAGTCACGTGCAGTATGTTCAGTCATGTATAGTAGCTGTTGGGAAGGCCCCAAGAATCAACTCCACTGTTGGCCCCAAAAATCAACTCTGCTGGTGGGCCTATAGAGTCAACTTCACTGGTGGCACCAAGAATCAACTCCACCGGTGGGCCCCAAGAATCAACTCCACTGGTGGGTCTAAAGAATCAACTCCACTGGTGGCCCCAAGAATCAACTCCACTGGTGGTGTGGGATAGTGGGCCAGCCTCACTGTGTTTTCCAAGTAAAATCCCATGCATGACAGTTGTGAAATATTTCTTTGTATTCTACTGTTTGGCCACAAGATGTCGCTATGTCCAGTTTCCAGTATATGCAAATGAGGGACATGGTATGAGACTGGCACATGTGGCAGCCATTTTAGAAGCTGCCGAGATTCAGAGGAGAACAGACTGAGACAGAGACTGAGCTAAAAAGAAAGCAGGATACACAGTTGTTCCAGAGACAGGGGAGAGCCTGACTGTCCATACAGACGCCATCGCAGAGAGAGAGAGAGAGAGAACTCCTGGACAAGAAGGACAAGCTGCCAAGATAGAGAGGACTGTCTGCAGCCGGACCATCCACTTCATCCACAAGGATCTGCCCCGGAGGACAGGGATTGCCGGCCATCTTTAAGGTACCTCAGCGATTGCGTGCACGCCAACGAGCTCAGGACTGTGAGAAGGCCTGATATTAGTTTAGATAGTTTAGGTTCGGTTACAGGCCAGAGGAGGGTTTCCCAAATACATCCTCCTGTTTAGGACTTGGAAAGTTTGCTATCACACCACTAGCTATTTGAACCGGTTCATCTGTGAGGGAAAGTTGTGTCACATGTGTGTTTGGGAGGGAAGTGGGTAAATCACTTAAGCTGTGTCAGCTGCTGTGCTGCACCACGAGCCCCTGCAACCGCCACCACACACAATTGTCCCCGTTGGTGATTACGGTATTAAAAAAGGTAAGGGGTTATCGGCCTTTCCAAACCCCACGGGTAGGTAAAGTTTACCGGCATCCAGAGAATACACTTCTGGCGGCGCGCTGTGCAGCACAGGGGCCCAGGATACGTATTGTAAATTTGTGTTTGGGGGATCTGTTCACCATCTTGTTCCAGAAAATTCAGTAAAACAAACCGTTGCTGAGCTGGTGTTTGGAGTCTTGTTCTTTGTCTGTGACTTCGCTGTATTCCGGAAAACCTGCACTCGGTACTCGGCTTACAGTGGCACCAAGAATCAACTCCACTGGTGGGCCCCAAGAATTACCTCCACTAGAGGGCCTAAAGAATCAACTCCACTGGTGGCCACAAGAATCATCTCCACTGGTGGGCCCCAAGAATTACCTCCACTAGAGGGCCTAAAGAATCAACTCCACTGGTGGCCACAAGAATCATCTCCACTGGTGGCCCCAAGAATCAACTCCACTGGTGGCCCCAAGAGTCAACTTTACTGGTGGGTTCCAAGAAGCAACTCCATTGGTGGGCCTCAAGAATCAACTCCACTGGTGGGCCCCAAGAATCAACTCCTCTGCTGGGCCCCAAGAATCAACTCCACTGGTGGGGCCCAGGCAAACCAGCCCTAGACTGTATATCGATGTGGGTCCTAAAGATATGCCATCAGTGCGTATGGTGGGATTACCCCTCTAAGCCCTGCCCCTCCTTATGCACATAGGTTCGCCTTTGTTAGCACAAATAATGCCTCTATACAACCTGGATCTGAGGAATCCTGCAAATAGGAATTTTGACAGTATGGCCTCAAGCAAGATTCCTCTAGAGCAGTGTTTCTCAATGCCAGTCCTCAAGGCCCACCAACAGGTCATGTTTTCAGGATCTCCCATAGAATGCACAGACAATAATTAAATCACCTGAGCAGCATAATTAAATCACCTGTGCAATGCTAAGGAAATCCTGAAAACGTGACCCGTTGGTGGGTCTTGAGGACTGGAGTTGAGAAACACTGCTCTAGAGCTCACTACGCATGCTCCTGCCAGCACATAGCCTGTTCACTCGATCATGAATGGTCCCACAGAACTCCCCAGTATACGTTGCCTCACCTCCCAAGTCGCGCACAGATCCGTCTTGTGATACAGGTACTTTCCATTCTCATCTCTTGGATAAATTGCATCTCCTGGCTACAAAAGATAAAAATATTGTTACTTCGCGGGAGAGGAGGGTGATGGAACAATCATGGGCATGGTCTCAAATTGCAAAGCACTATAAATGTGTAATAGTTGGGGCCCCACCTCTAAGAGACCCAACTATTGAGGGATAGAAGGGTGTTGTGAACCCCTACTCTGCATTAGAAGTTAGGTGGAGACCTTTAGGAGTAGCGGCCGGGTGTTCATGCCTTTGGGAGTAACGGAAAGAGAGATCTATGTCTAAGAGTTTGCTGCTCGAAACGCGTCAGCGTCTTTTTATTTTGTAGATGAAACCATATTTTTACATTTTTTTTTAGTAAAGTATTGCATTTCCAAGGATTGCAGCTCCGTCTGATAGGCTAGAATGGAAAATTATAGATACATGTGCAGCTTAATCATTCCCATATCTCCATATTGCCGTTGCCACACAGCTTTGGGACCAAGGCTAACTTTGCAGTGTTATGGACCTTAGCCACTACCCTCAAGCAGACCCAAATCATCACACCCCTTATGAAATCTTGCTGATGTCTTGTAGGCAGATTGCAGCCTATAAGACTAATTGGCAGTGCAGGGAGCCAATAGCTCCCTGCTCCACCATAGTTATAAACTGTTTGCACGCCCTAAGAACACACAAAAAGTTAAATAAGCAGCGTCCACCGAGGGATCCAGGGCATGTGCTCTGGATTCCTGGAACATGCATTCATCACCTAGGGCCCCTATGCTTGTGGGGCCCTCAGGGAATTAGGGCCCAATTGATAAAACGGCCATGTTTGGGACCCCCAATTAGATATAGAAATGCCATAAATGTCTGTGGTTGATCAATCCGTTAACCCCTTAATGCAAAATGATGGGACCTGCTGCCAGGAGATCACTCCGATCCCAGCCTTTAACTCTTTAGATGAAGCGGCAATCGGGGCCACAACATTTCGAGGAGTGAGAAACAGTCCTTTACACTGCTTGGTCCTCAATCATTCCCTCCCCCTCATAATGAAATTGTGGGGTGTTCCATGGCCATTTTATTGATTGTGCCCTAATTGCCTGGGGGCTCCACAAGTATCGGGGCCCCAGGTGATGAATGTGTGTCCCATAAATCCAGAGCACATGCCCTGGATCCCTCGGTGGACACTGTTTATTTAACTGTTTGTGTGTTCTTAGGGCGTGCAAACAGTTTACAACTATGGTGGAGCAGGGAGCTATCGGCTCCCTGCACTGCCAATAACCTAATGAAGGCCTCTGTGGTTGCCATGTTACTGCTCCTATTACATCCTGTCTTAGGTAGGTCATAGAAGAGTACACTCTCCTGCAATATATTCCTGATGGCCTTTAGTGGCCAAAAACAATAGGGGGAACTACAAGTAACAGCCCAAAAAAAAAGTTTTAAAAAATAAATTTAAAAAATCCTAAAAGTTCAAAACACCCTTTATGCCATTCTAGAACTAAAATCATGATTAAAAAAAAAGTTATACATAACTATAAAAGTCTGATCTGTTAGAATATAACATTGACTCCATAGGGTGAACACCATAGGTGGGAAAAAAAAACTCCCAACGTCAAAATTATGTTTTGTTTTTTTTGTTGTTGTTGTGTTGTTTTTTTTTGTCATTTTGGGCCTCATGTATGAAAACTGTCTAGGTCTAAAATTGAATTGCCCATAGCAACCAATCAGAGCGCCCCTTTCATTTCATATAGAGCTCTGGAAAAATTAAAGGGGCGCTCTGATTGGTTGCTATGGCCAACAAAGTGAGTTTTAGACGTAGATACTTTTCATACATGAGGCCCTTTGTGTTTAAAAAAAATTGGAATAAAAATTTATTTCATAGTCGTACGTATCCCAAAATGATATCAATGAAATCTGCACTGCAGCCTGCAAAAAACAAGCCCCCACTCAGGTCCATTGGTAAAAAAAATGTTTACAAAAATTGATTGCAGAAAATGGAGCTGCAGCATAAATTTAAAAAATAAAAAAGTTTTTATGTTTTTTACTAAAAAATAATAAAAATCATACAAATTTGGTGTCACCAGAATCTTACCAACCTGCAGAATACAGATAACATGTCATTTATACCGAACAGCGGACTCCATAAAAATTAAAACCACAGAAAATGGTGCAATAGGGTTTTTTTTAACATTCCTCCCCACATATATTTTTTTGGGGCTTTCCCATGTCATTATATATTACGATCAATTTTATTATTAAATAGTATATCTTGCCCTGCAAAAAACAATCATCATAGGGCAATGTAGACAGAAACATTTTTAAAAAGTCATGGCTCTTAGAAGGTGGGGAGGAAAAAACAAAACCAAAAATTAAAAAATAGCTCTGTGCCTAAGGGAATAAAGGACACTAGAAAAAATAGTTATGAGGAATCTGTTAGATGTTTACCTTGAAAGCCATTGGTAGCTCGACTATATATAAATCCACATAATCCAAACCTAAGGTTTTTAACGTCTTTTCCAAGGTTGGTCGAACAAGTTCTGGAGGATGACAGGTATTCCAAAGCTGGAAGAGTAAAAAAAAAAATTAAAAAAAACGAAAACTAAAAAAATTAAAAAAAATTTTTGTAGGTGAATTTTCTTAATGTCAAAGATAATTACCAAGATTTACAATGGGGGTAAAGAGCAAATCCACAAAAATTTATGGGGGGTTTGTT
The DNA here is from genome assembly GCA_025379985.1 of Phyllomedusa bahiana. Lineage (NCBI taxonomy): Eukaryota > Metazoa > Chordata > Amphibia > Anura > Hylidae > Phyllomedusa > Phyllomedusa bahiana. Next base: position 25,162 of record JAODAL010032272.1, read on the forward strand.
GAAGTCATTGGCAACGCTCTTAAGAGAGGATAACCCTCTATCTTTCATATGGGGGGCAGATGACTGTAGATTTTGGAAGCTAGTTGTATCATGGAAAGATGTAAAACTAACATATATTCAATATATAACAGAAAATACAGATGTTAAAAAAAGTTCTCCAAAAATGTAATGTTCCTGATAAAGTTTTCGAGACTTGGATGAAATAGAGAAAAACAATAATGTGGTGAGGTAAACACATATTTCAATGGTGGTAAAGGTAACATATCTCAAGTTCTGGAAGAAAACTCTTTAGAAAATATTCAGCAATTTGTGTCTGTGGACAGAAGCCATGAGACGGAGCCAAGAATTGTCTGGTGGGCCATAGAATTCCTGGAAATTTTGAAAAACCTGAAACGGCCTTGTAGGACCAGGAGTCCTTCCAACCCAAAAAGCCAATGATGTGTCCTCTCTCGACTTGGAAAAGGTCATGACAGCCACTCGTTGGCAGGAGACCTGAGTAGCCATCTGCCAGGAGAATATTTTAATTACTCACCAATTTACTTCAAGTTTTCTTCCAAATAATGAGAATAACTCCTGGGAAAGAAGATGGGTTTTCTTGGGCAAGGCTGAAAACTCCAATTCTTTACTACCATTGACTTGGACAAGATTTGGATTTTATTGCATAAAAACTAAATGACTAGGAATATTCTTAACTTCTACAGGTTTATTATTGATATCCCCAGAGGTGGTGGTGGGGGGATGGAAAGGAAGGGGACATTGAAGTTATGGTATGTACCGGCAGGCGGACCTACCTTCCCACAGTAGAAGATGTCTTCTCTTTTCACCTTCCCTTCAGCTATCTTTGCTCTGATAGCTTCTCCGACCTCATGCTCATTGTAATAGACATAGGCTCCATCAATGTGTCGATATCCAATGTCTATGGCCAACTTGACAGATTCCAAGCAGGTTCCTTTAGGGGTCTATAAGATTCAAATTAAAATGGTGCTTTTATCAGCAATGCTAAATTATTCTACCAACTAGTGAGGGTCACAATGGTCATAGTAGTGTGCCATCATCATGAGACAACCTTCTAAGACCCAACAACCGGGCCCAACCTCCCTATTGATCTTTGGCCTAACAGGGGGTGAACTGACATGGCACATTTATATCACCGATACCAAACTGTTCTAGTAACTAGTGAGGGTCACAATGGTTATAGTAGTGTGCCACCATTTTGAGACGACCGATCTGACCCCCAAAATTAGTGCCCCACCTCTCTATTGATCTTCGGGCTTGGAGGGGCTGAACTGACAGAGCACTTTTCTATCACCAATGCCAAATTGCTCTAGTAACTAGTGAGGGTCACAATGGCTATAGTAGAGTGCCATCATCCTGAGACAACCCTTCTGACACCCAACATCAGTGTCCAACCTCTCTATAGATCTTGGGCCTAACAGGGGCTGAATTGACATGACACTCTTCTATCACCAATGCCAAATTGCTCTAGTAACAGTGAGGGTCAGAAAGATCATGGTAAGGTGCCAGCACATGAGACAACCCTTTTGACACCTAACATCAGTGCCCAACCTCTCTATTGATCTTGGGCCTAAAAGGGGCTGAACTGACAAGGCACTGTTCTATCACCGATGCCAAATTGTTCTAGAAAGTAGTGAGAGTCGCAAAGGTCATGGTAAAGTGCTAGCACATGAGACAACCCTTTTGATACCCAATATCAGTGCCCAACCTCTCTATAGATCGTGGGCCTAGCAGGGGCTGAATTGACATGGCACTCTTATATCACCAATGCCAAACTGTTCTAGTAACTATTGATGGTCACAATGGTTATAGTAGTGTGTCATCATCCTGAGACGACCCTCCTGAGACCCAACATCAGTGCCCAACCTATCTATTGATCTTCGGGCTTGGAGGGGCTGAACTGACAGAGCACTTTTCTATCACCGATGCCAAATTGCTCTAGTAACTAGTGAGAGTCGCAAAGGTCATGGTTAAGTACCAGCACATGAGACAACCCTTTTGACACCCAAAATCAGCGCCCAACCTCTCTATTGATCTTGGGTCCAACAGTGGTTCAACTGGCATAGCACTTTCCTATCAGTAATGCTAAATTGTTCTAGTAACTGGTGGGGGACACATTGGTCATAGAAGTGAGCCATTATCTTGAGACAACCCTTTTAACACCCAACATCATTGGACAACCTCTTATCAACTCTAGGGGCCAAATGGACAGTCATGTTCCAGATTGCCTTGGAAAGCCCCTTGTCCATACATGTTTTGTAATGTGGACAGAGTTTATCAGGTTTGAACCTCCTAAACCCCAGTTATTTTAGCCTACATGATAACCCAAGTGCCCCTGAGTAAGTCCAGGGCCACCTGTCTAGAAAGGTAACATAACTAATCTGAGGACGAACCCCGCAAACCTATGCAGGACTTTGTATTTTCCATGAACTTAGCACTGGATTATCTAAGGACCAGAGAGTTTTTGCTGATACTGTACAAAAAGTGCCGTAGGGTATTCTGCAATGCATTGTAGATAGCATCAAACGTCTTGAGAGTGTTTCATTCATAGCTCAGTGTAAGATCATGTGGAGGAAAGTCACCAGGTTCATATGGACTTTAAACAAAGACATTTTTGCAAGATTTTATAATACAAGCATTGTATGCCATTAACTGAACATCACCTCACTGCCATAGCCTTGAGTACATACCTAAATTATTACATCTTAATGGGTTGTCCAACTTAAAGAGTTTTGTTTATTCCAAAAAAAACATCACTCTTGTCCATGGACTGTCTGGTATTATGAATTTCAGTCCAAGTAAATGGGACTGTGCTACAATACCTCAGATCACACAAGTACCAGAGTGGGGCTTTTTGTAGAGGTGCCTACCTGGACACTCAGTTCTGGTCTACTTTTCCCACCTTAAAAACCCTTATAACAGTGACTTCTAGATTTATCTTCTGACACATCATAGAGACCTTTTCAGCTGATATATTTGGTGGACACCCCCCAAAGGTAGAAGCTATGGGCCTTTGTGCCAGTGAATGTTGGTAGGAGGGTCTACAGTACTGGTGGTAGGGTATGCTGACACTCATCCTTTACCCCTAATGATGCAGAAATGTGAATTTTTTTTCTTTCCTGCTTTCCAAGAGCCATAACTTTTTCATTTTTCTGTTACATATTTTTACTTGGTGCCATTTACTTAGAGAAACTGCTCTGGATGAATGAAGGTTGAGCTCTGATTGGTTTGATTGGTTGCTATGGACAATAATGACAGGCTAATTGGTTGTTATGGGCAACAAGGACAAGCTGGTTGCTATGGAAGCCTTAATATTAAACAGTTTTAATAAATGAGGCTTTTTGTGATAGCTTTTTAATAATTTTAATTTCATAAAAGCGTCAAACACATAAGACTCATTTTGGTTTTAAGAAATTAGAGGAGGAAAGGGTTGGACCCTTGATTTTCTCTTTAACATCACGATTCCAAGTCCCAGACTTCCCATCACCCAGCTACAAAGGGATATAATACAATTTTGACTGCATGCAGCCACCACTGGCTCTTTAAATACAAAATGGCTCTTCGATGGAGATTTGCTTCTTCTCAATGGAGCTTCTCTTCTTCTAGATGGAACTTCCCTTCTTCTTGATGGAGCTTTCCTTCTTCTCAATGGAGCTTTTCTTCTTTTCAATGAAGCTTTCCTTCTTCTCGATGGAGCATCAGTTCTTCTTCTTGATCAAGATTCCCTTTCTCTCAATGGAGTTTTCATTCTTTTCAATGAAGTTTTGCTTCTTCTTGATGGAGCTTTCCTTTTTCACAATGAATCTTCCCTTCTCTCAATTGAGCTTTTCTTCTTTTTAATGAAGCTTTCCTTCTTCCCAATGGAGTTTCCCTTCTTCTCGATGGAACACACCTTCTTTTCGATGGAGCTTTTCTTTTTTTCAATTAAGCTTTCCTTCTTCTCAACGGAGCATCAGTTCTTCTTGATGGAGCTTTATTGATTCTCAGTGTAGCGTTTCTTCTTTTCAATTAAACTTTTCTTCTTCTCGACAGAGCATCTATTCTTCTGATTAAGATTCCCTTTCTCCCGGTGGATTGTTCTTTCTTCTCGATGGCGCTTCCCTTCTTCTCGATGGAGCTTCCCTTCTACTCGATGGAGCTTTTCTTCTTTTCAATGAAGCTTTCCTTCTTCTCGATGGAGCATCCCTTCTTCTTGATCAAGATTCCCTTTCTCTCAATGGAGTTTTCATTCTTTTCAATGGAGCTTTGCTTCTTCTTGATGGAGCTTCCCTTTTTCACAATGAATCTTCCCTTCTCTCAATTGAGCTTTTCTTCTTTTTAATGAAGATTTCCTTCTTCCCAACAGAGTTTCCCTTCTTCTCGATGGAACTTCCCTTCTTCTCGATGGAGCTTTCCTTCTTCTCAGTGGAGCTTTTCTTTTTTTCAATTAAGCTTTCCTTCTTCTCAATGGAGCATCAGTTCTTCTTGATCGAGCTTTCTTGCTTCTCAGTGTAGCTTTTCTTCTTTTCAATTAAACTTTTCTTCTTCTCGACAGAGCATCAATTCTTCTCGATCAAGATTCCCTTTCTCCCGGTGGAGTTTTCCTTCTTCTCGATGGTGCTTCCCTTCTTCTCGATGGAGCTTCCCTTCTACTCGATGGAGCTTTTCTTCTTTTTAATTAAGCTTTCCTTCTTCCCAATGGAGTTTCCCTTCTTCTCGATGGAACTTCCCTTCTTCTCAATGGAGCTTTTCTTCTATTCAATGAAGCTTTCCTTCTTCTCAATGGAGCATCCCTTCTTCTCAATCGAGAGTTCCTTTCTCTTGAAGGAACTTTCCTTCTTCTAGGTGGAGCTTTCCTTCTTCTCGATGAAGGTTTGCTTTTTTTTTATGGATCTTCCGTTCTTCTCAATGGAGCTTTCCTTCTTCCCGATGCAGTTTCCCTTCTTCTCGATGGAACTTTCATTCTTCTCGATGGAGCGTTTCTTCTTCTTTATGGAGTTTACCTTTTTCTTGATATAACTTTCCTTCTTCTCCATGGAGCTTTTCTTTAAGTATCAGATCAAGACATGGGAATCTGCTCATGTAACTTTTCAATGGAAATTCTATTTCTCTCAATGGAGATTCCCTTCTTCTCGATGGAGTTTCCGTGCTTCTTCTCGATGGAGCTTCCTTTCTCTTGATGGAGTTTACCTTCTTCTTGATATAACTTTCCTTCTTCTCCATGGAGCTTTTTTTTAATTATCAGATCAAGATATGTGAATCTGCTAATGTAACTTTCTGCTCCCAGTGTGTAAATGATTATAAGGATAATAAAGTACTGAAAACATCCAAACAACACTTCCTATGACATGACCTATAAGCCATGACTGCTGCTCCCTGGAGAGCCTGATTCCACAATAACAAGGCTCTTGACCCAGAAAAGATAAAACAAATTGCAGTGGGAGGATCTCAGGGAAATCTGGAGAAACATTCACTAATTCACAGAACTTGTGGATGATTTAGTAGAAGGTGAATGACCCGAGATTCAGAAGAGCAAAGAAAAGAAGTAAATATAAACTAGGTCTACGAAAGACGACTACTGTATCCCCCAAGTGTCAGTGTCATTATCCTGCCCCAAGTGTCAGTGTCATTATCCTGCCCCAAGTGTCAGTGTCATTATCCTGCCCCCAAGTGTCAGTGTCATTATCCTGCCCCAAGTATCAGTGTCATTATCCTGCCCCCAAGGGTCAACGTCATTATCCTGCCCCCAAGTGTCAGTGTCATTATTCTGCCCCCAAGTGTCATTGTCATTATCCCACCCCCAAGTGTCATTGTCATTATCCTGTCCCCCAAGTGTCAGTGTCATTATCCCGCCCCCAAGTGTCCTTATCCTGCCCCAATGCAGTGTCTTATCCCCCCAAGTGTCTGTGTCATTATCCTTTCCCCAAGTGTTATTATCATTCCCCCCAAATGTCAGTGTCATTATCCTAACTCCCAAGTGTCAACGTCATTATCCTTCCCCCTAAGAGTCAGTGTCATTATCCTGCCCTCCCGAGTGTCAGTGTCATTATCCTGCCCCCCAGTGTCAGTGTTATTATCCTGTCCCCAAGTGTCAGTGTTATTATCATGCCCCCCAAGTGTCAGTGTCATTATCCTGCCCCCAAGTGTCAGCGTCATTATCCTGCCCTCCAAGTGTCAGTGTCATTATCCTGCCCCCCAAGTGTCAATGTCATTATCCTGCCCTCCAAGTGTGTGTCATTATCCTGCCCCCCACGTGTCAGTGTTATTATCCTGCCCCCAAGTGTCAGTGTCATTATCCTGCCCCCCAAGTGTCAGTGTCATTATCCTACCCCCAAGTGTCAGTGTCATTATCCTGCCCCAAGAGTCAATGTCATTATCCTGCCCCCCAAGTGTGTGCCATTATCCTGCCCCCCAAGTGTCAGCATAATTATCCTGCCCCCAAGTGTCAGTGTCATTATCCTATCCCCAAGTATGTGTCATTATCCTGCCCCCAAGTGTCAGCGTCATTATCCTGCCCCCAAGTCATTATCCTGTCCTCCAAATATCAGTGTCATTATCCTGCCCCCCAAGTTTCAGTGTCATTATCCTGTCCCCCAAATATCAGTGTCATTATCCTGCCCCCCAAGTGTCAGTGTCATTATCCTGTCCCCAAGTGTCAGTGTCATTATCGTGTCCCAATTGTCAGTGTCATTATCCTGTCCCCAAGTGTCAGTGTCATTATCCTGTCCCCAAGTGTCAGTGTCATTATCCTGCCCCCCAAGTTTCCGTGTCATTATCCTGCCTCCAAGTGTCAGCGTCATTATCCTGCCCCCAAGTGTCAGGGTCATTATCCTGTCCCCCAAGTGTCAGCGTCATTATCCTTTCCCGCAAGTGTCAGTGTCATTATCCTGCCCCCAAGTGTCAGTGTCATTATCCTGCCCCCAAGTGTCAGTGTGGTTGTCCTGTCCATCATGTTCTCCAGTCTTACATAAAAAAACAGAGACAAAAAAAAAACAGTGGCAATACAGGATCTATCTCACAGGACACCAACAATGCCCAGTGCATTCCATTAACTCTATTGGGTGTCTGTCATTTTATTCTGGAAAAAATAGTGCTGCATGCTATGCTGCTATTTAGGTGTTCTTGAAGGAATCTCTTATGCACACTCCAAGGTGCAAATATTAACTGAGTGTTGTATTGATGACTCAGCACACCGGACCCAAGTCCTATCTCCAGGCTAACGATTCGCCACCTCTGTGATATCACAATTCTGATGTATTACAGACATTGCCGTGCCGGCGACATTGTGAGGCCTTCAGAGAAGACACTCTGCCAGGAATTGAAGAATGTAGGACAAGAATCAAGGGCAGAAGATCCCTATCATAAAAGAAGACTCTACCCGGAAGGCAAGGGTGCAGGAATGACAACAGATCTCACCTCTCACCTAGTGACCGTTGTTTTAATGATAAAGATGTTTTCCCTGTAACACAATAAACTCGGTTATAGATGGATCCATCATCAGCCCCGCTGTAAATGATCAAAGTCTAATGTACGGCAATGAGCAGGTACAACCAGAATCCTAAGCACAGATATAAAGGTAAGTACAGTATACTACTGCTGCCTGCAGTGACTATTAGGGGAAACTGTTCTGCCTAGTGATGGATGCAGGAAGTCAGACTTTTCGAATGTGACTAAATGGAATTATAAACTAGTAATGGCAAAACCCCTTTAGATTTGGTGTTTTTCTATTCTCTGTTGGGTCCTGCCCCAGACTCAGTGAGTCCTAAAGCTACTTCCTGTATTGGGGTCAGTTGTAGCTAAAGGACATATCTGAGAGGAAGCCTGCAGGCACTAGGCCTGGCGTGTGACTCTACAGCATGATGGACTAGACATGGCAAAACCCCTTTAGATTTGGTGTTTTTCTATTCGCAGTTGGGTCCTGCCCAGGACTCAGTGGGTTCTAAAGCTACTTCCTGTAGTAATGTCAGTTGTAGCTAAAGGACATATTTTAGAGGAAGCCTGCAGGCACTAGGCCTAGCATGTAACTGTACAGCATAATGGACTAGACATGGCAAAACCCCTTTAGATTTGGTGTTTTTCTAGTCTCTGTTGGGTTCTGCCCGGGTCTGAGTGGTTCCTAAAGCTACTTTCTGTATTGAGGTCAGTTGTAGCTAAAGGACATATTTGAGAGGAAGCCTGCAGGCATTAGGCCTAGCATGTAACGGTACAGCATAATGGACTAGACATGGCAAAACCACTCTGGGCACTCTTCACATCTGTGTTTAGTTCTGTTGTGTGAGATTGCTCTGTCCTGTCTTTTCGTCTACTGTAGTTCAGTTGTGTTGGATTGCTCTTCCTTGTCTATTGTCAATTCCATTGTGTCAGGCTGAAGTATCTTTTTTTCTCAGTTTCATTATAACTTGTAGTTCTTGGGAATTATATATTTGTTGTTTTTGTCTAGTTTTGGTTTTGTCCTGCCCGGGACTCACTAGGTCTTTAAGCCAACTTCTGAACTGGGGTCAGTTGTAGCTGAAGGACATATTTGAGGAAAAGCTTTTAGGCTTAGCATGTGTATGCATAGCATAATCAACTAGTCATGGCAAAACTCCTTTAAGTACCTCTGCATCTAGTTATGTAGTGTCCGATTGCTCTGTTCTGTTTATCGTCAGTTCAGTTGTGTCTGGCTAAAGTATCTTATTTCTTGTCTCAGTCTCATGATTTGTAGTATTTTGAAATGATAGATTAAGGGCAACATGTATGTTCAGGGCTGCGATAGAAATTTGGCATCTTTTTAGCCCGAAAACTGGTGCAGCCCTGTTCGCTATATTTCACTATATTTAATGAGGAGCATTCCAATATTAGGTGCAATACAGAGCGCCCGCAGCACTTTGTAATGAGCCTGAGATTGGGGTGGGCATGCGGGAGGCGTGTCGTACTAGAACCGTATGAAGTTACAAACTTATAGCTTCAGTACGGCAATTCCAGGCCCATTACTGCTGGAACAAGTAGAGCACTTTCCAAGTGGTTTACCTGAGCCGGAATTGTCGTTTCTGCGCTATAATGTGACTGATTTATTATCCGCAGTAGTCCTGGTTCATATATTCAGGCGTATTCTACACTATTATTAAGCAAATAATAATTGCCGTCTAAGAGTATATAATCATACATGTCGCACTTTGTGTTTGTGTAGTTTTTCTTGAGCCCTACCCAGGACTCCCTGGGTCTTAAAGCCACTTGCTGCATTGGGGTCAGTTGTAGCTTAGGGACATATTTGAGGGAAAGCTTTTAAGCTTACCACTTGAATGCACAATATATTTGACTAGGCATGGTAAACCCCTTTAAGCACTTTTCACATCTGTGTCTGGTTCTGTTGTGAGGAATTTCTCTGTCCTTTCTATTTGTCTAGTTCTCTTGTGAGGGATTGCTCTATATTGTCTATTGTCAGTTCAGTTGTGTCAGGCTGAAGTATCTTGTTTCTTATCTCAGTCTCGTTAGGACTTGTAGTGTCCAAGAATTATAGATTTGCTGTTTGTCCAGTTTCTGTTGGGCCCTGTACGGGGCTCGCTAGGTCTTGAAGCCACTTGCTGTACTGGGGTCAGTTGCAGATTAAGGACATATTTGAGGGAAAGCAATTAGGCTTTAGGCTCAACATGTAACTGCACAGCATAATGACCAGACATGACAAAACCCCTTTAGAAACTCTTCACATCTGCATCTAGTTCAGTTTTCTGCTTATGACTTGTGATTTTTGAGAATTTTAGACTTAGTGTGTGTCTATTTTCTGTTGGGCGCTGCCTGGGACTTGCTGAGTCCTGCACTTACTGTATTAGGGTCAGTTGTAGCGTATGGACATATTTTAGTGAAAGTCTTAAGGCTTAGCATGTAACTGCACAGAATAATGACCAAGCATGGCAAAACCCCTCTAGAAACTCTTCACATCTGCATCTAGTTCTGTTGTCTACTTATCTCTTGTGGATTTGAGAATTTTAGATTTAGTGTTTGTCTATTTTCTGTCGGGCTGTGCCTGGGACTCACTGGGTCCTCCACTTACTGTATTAGGGTCAGTTGTAGCTTAAAGGGGTTGTATCACTACAAGGATTGCTTTTTATGTTAAAGATCTTGCAAAAACAAGTCACTTTGCAATATATGTCCATTAGCAGTGTCCTACCTATAACTAGATATTCCCTCTTGTATGGGCTGCATCAGCTTCTCAGGTCGCTATAGCTACAGACCTGTTTGATCTATCCTGATAGGCTGTCAACACTGGTTTCTATAGCTACAGACCTGGCTTCTACTGCAGCCTAGTGGACGTCAGTAAACGCCCCTGAATTCAAAATGAAACCAAGAAAACAGGACTGAGGTAATATGAATCAATATAGTGAGACAACCCCTTTAAGGACATATTTGAGGGCAAGGCTTTAGGCTTAACATGTATCTGCACAGTATAATGACCAAACATGGCAAAACCCCTTCAGAAACTCTTCACATCTGCATCTAGTTCTGTTGTCTACTTATGACTATGTGTTTTTGAGAATTACAGATCCGGTGTATGTCTAGTTTCTGTTGGGCACTGCCTGGGACTTGCTGCATCCTCCACTTACTGTATTAGGGTCAGTTGTAGCCTAAGGACATATTTTAGTGAAAGTCTTTAGGCTTAGCATGTAACTGAACAGTATAATGATCAAGCATGGCAAAACCCCTTTAGAAACTGTTCACATCTTCTTCTAGTACTTATGACTTGTGGTTTTGAGAATTTTAGATTTGGTGTTTGTCTATTTTCTGTTGGGCGCTGTCTGGGACTCACTGGGTTCTCCACTTACTGTATTAGGGTCAGTTGTAGCCTAAGGACACTGGGTCCTCCACTTACTGTATTAGGGTCAGTTGTAGCCTAAGGACACTGGGTCCTCCACTTACTGTATTAGGGTCAGTTGTAGATTAAGGACATATTTGAGGGAAAGGCTTTAGGCTTAGCATGTGACTGCATGGGATAATAAACTAGTCATGGCAAAATTGCTTTAGGCACTCTCAGATCTGCGTTGCAGGTTCTATTCGGAACCTCCATTGTAAGTTCCATTGAGAATGGCAGGAAAAAGGGTGGCAAGTTGCACTATTTTTTTCAGTGAAAACAACGGGCACCATTGTAGAAACTTGACAGACCCGATCACAGTCAATCAGGTCTGTCAAGTGCCTTTTGTGTCCATCCGGTTGCACCTCTGCTCCGATGTAGATGTGAACCAGACTTTGGAGCTATTCACTAAGGACTTCCAAATGGCAGTCACCAGAGATGAATAGGAGCCATCACCCAATGGTAACATGTCACTCACACCGCTCTAATGCATGTACGGCTTTTACAGTAATGTGATAGGTCCTCTTTAAAGACGCCCTAGGTCTGAATGAGTTACAGATGAACTGTTGTTACCCCAGCTTAAGTGTTCTGGCTGCACAGTGCATGTCTTCAGGACTTTGAGGAATTCCTTGAACACGAAGGAAGTTGTGCCAATTTCCATTAACGTGAACATGAAAATAAATGTAGAACTGTTCATGTTTCTGCTCCCTACCCATTATGATCGGAAAGCCTGGAATTGGTTCAGATTGTTCCTGGCATAGTAAAACATACAAAATGAGTCTCAACGCGCTCATAAATCTAACCCAAAGCACCGTCAGCGAGAATCCCTCTGCCTGCAAAATCTGCTCTGTTCATTCACAGCTACAAGAACAACACTTGAGCCGTGAAGGAGGATATTACGAGATCAGGATTGCTTTTTCTGTATTATCAGAGGAGTAACTCAAAGCTCTTGGGCTCTAATGCAAAATGCGAAATGGGCCCCCCAGCTACCATGTGTGATTGCAATGCTGATGTCATTTTTTATGGCAGAAGGGCTTTTAGACCTCCTCAGTCTGCAAGGCCACTATAGCTACACCTCTATGTATTATATCATTTTGTGGACCCCCTACTTTCCTTAGATTTTCAAGTAACCCCCAATAAATATCCCATCAGACAGGACAGAACAACCCAACACAAAAGAACTAGACAAAGAGACAAGACAGAACAAAGTAACACAATGGAACTAAATAAGATCCATAATTGCAAGCACTCCAAGCAAACACAGACAACAAGACAGACATAACACAGAAACTCCTGCTGAACTAACAGGCAGGAAAGAACGAAATATCAGGATTTCTGCTATTCGTAACATTTGCACTCTAGATACAGTGTAAAAAGCCTAACCAAAATTTATAAAGTTTCCCCAAACCATCACACATCTCCCATGAGCAGAAGCAAGAGTGTAGATGGTGCAGAGGTCACATCCAGGCTCTGAAGTCTAAAAGAGTCTAAAAGATTCTTCTGTCCAGTTCTAGCAAATTAGTACTTTTTATGATGTGTGAAAGTTTGGGGAACCTTTATAAAATTTGGTTAGGCTTTGTACACTGTATCTAGAGTGCAAATGTTACGAATAGCAGAAATGCTCCTGCTATTTCGTTCTCTCCTACTTGTTAGGTCAGCAGGAGTTTCTGTGTTATGTCTGTCTTGTTGTCTGTGTTTGTTTGGAGTTGTTGCAAGTAAGGATCTTGTTTAGTTCTATTGTGTTACTTTGCTCTGTCCTGTCTATTTGTCTAGATCTTTTGTGTTGGGTTGTTCTGTGTTGTCTATTTAGCTCAGTTGTGTCAGGCTGAAGTATCTTGTTTGTTGTCTCAGCCTCATTATGACTTTGATGGGAGGTCACATCTGGGACAGGAGTTGATACAAAGACATAGTTGCCAGATAGAAAATAGAAACTGATAACTTGGTGTGGTCCTGTGTGAAGTAACTGCTCAGGATTCTTGTTGTCATCAGACCTGTCTGTGCACCTAAGCTCATTAGCATACTTTATTGGGGTCTCAGTTGAAAATGGCAATCTGATTGCAGAGTATAGAAGTGTCGATCTTGAATATTTCTCTTGTGTTAGTTTGCTCTGTCCTATTTGTCTAGTTATGTTGGATTGTTTTGTCCTGTCTATATGTCTAGTTCAGTTGTGTCAGGCTGAAGTATCTTGTTTGTTGTCTCAGCCTCATTATGACTTTGATGGGAGGTCACATCTGGGACAGGAGTTGATACAAGGACATAGTTGCCAGATAGAAAATAGAAACTGATAACTTGGTGTGGTCCTGTGTGAAGTAACTGCTCAGGATCCTTGTTGTCATCAGACCTGTCTGTGCACCTAAGCTCATTAGCATACTTTATTGGGGTCTCAGTTGAAAATGGCAATCTGATTGCAGAGTATAGAAGTGTCGATCTTGCATAGTTCTATTGTGTTAGTTTGCTCTGTCCTATTTGTCTAGTTCTGTTGGATTGTTTTGTCCTGTCTATATGTCTAGTTCAGTTGTGTCAGGCTGAAGAATCTTGTTTGCTGCCTCAATCTCACTATGACTTTGGTGGGAGGTCACATCTGGGACAGGAGTTGATACAAGGACATAGTTGCCAAATAGAAAATGGAAACTGATAAGTTGGCATAGTCCTCTGTGAAGTAACTGCTCAGGATCCTTGTTTGTCATCTGACCTGTCCGCACACCTGAGCTCATTAGCATACGTTATTGGGGTCTCAGTTGAACATGGCAGTCTGATTGCAGATTATAGAAGTATGGATCTTGTCTAGTTCTATTGTGTTAGTTTGCTCTGTCCTGTCTATTTGTCTAGTCCTGTTGGATTGTTTTATCCTGTCTATATGTCTAGTTCAGTTGTGTCAGGCGGTAGAATCTTGTTTTCTGCTTCAGTCTCACTATGATTTTGGTGGGAGGTCACATCTGGGACAGGAGTTGATACAAGAACATATTTGCCAGATAGAACATTGAAACTGATAAGTTGGCATAGTCCTCTGTGAAGTAACTGCTCAGGATCCTTGTTTGTCATCTGACCTGTCCGCACACCTGAGCTCATTAGCATACTTTATTGGGAGCTCAGCTAAAAATGGCAGTCTGATTGCAGATTATAAAAGTACGGATCTTGTCTAGTTCTATTGTGTTAGTTTTCTCTGTCCTGTCTATTTGTATAGTTCTGTTGGATTGTTTTGTCCTATACAGATATCTAGTTCAGTTGTGTCAGGCTACAGAATCTTGTTTGCTGCTTCAGTCTCACTATGACTTTGGTGGGAGGTCACATCTGGGTCAGGAGTTGCCTTATAGAAAATTTGGACTGATACATTGATGTAGTCCTGTGTGAAGTAATAGAGACCAGGATGGGGCTCCTGTAAGGTGAATGGGATTCTGAATTCAATGTTGTGATATCTGTTAACACCAAAATCTCTGTTCCAACTAGAAAGACTATAACCACAAATATTTTGTGCCTGTATTGAGAATTGCAACCACCAAGATTGCTGTACCATTACATACCAAAAATTGTTGTGAACTTACTTTTTTGGATTACATTGGGCCACACTGGTCTACATTAAGGGGAACCAAGCATAAGATCAGAGTCCTATCCCTATGCTACAAGAGGACTCTGTATGTTAGCCCCATGGTGGTGTCATCTAGAAGATGCTGTCCCTTTAACTGGTTATGTATGTATTTGAACAAAGTTTGGCATCTGCTGTACTTAGTCCGATATGACAAAAGACAGATTGTGCAGCTCTAATGAATCCTAAATGCATGAAATATTTTCACAACTATGCGGCATATACACGATTATAGAGGTGACGTAAGAGCGGAAGATGCTGAACAGGAGTAACTGACCATAACGAGATTCCAGGAAACACCGACACCATTGTCACCTTCGTTACTGCAAATTAACTAATGAGAAAATCAGATTGACAAGCGCACAAAAGGTGGAAAGGAGAATCCTCATAAACTAATACACAAAATTCAAGGACTGCTCGAGCGTGGTGGTCACAGACGACCATGCACCGTGAGCCTTATGTACCAATATGGTGGCTATGTTGCCAAAATCCTTCCTACTTAAGTAATAGTTTAAATCTTAATCTAATTAGCTACAAAAATGTGGAATTAACTGGGTTGATGGGTTGTTCTAGGCATCTATGAACCATATTGGACCCAGAGAAATCCCATTGAACTAGCAGTTGAAGGCGGCACAGTGCCACCCTTGTTTTCAGGTTGTTTGCAGGTACTGCAGCCCATTCACTTGAGAGGCAATACCTGATGCAAACAAGAGCAGCAGTGTGTCTAGTATAGAACCACTGGCCCTATGATGGTATTACTTAACTACTGTATCGGTTTTGTGCTTTGGATTTGGGTCAAAGTCAAATTGGACCCAAATTTGAGCAATTCAATTCTAATCCAAATCAATTTTTGGCAAAAAATGAAAAAGAAGTGGAAGATATTCCAAATGTAACGTTGTCCATCTTCAATATTTTGCATAGAATACTGTAGGTCTGGTACTATGCCATCTCAGCAAATACGCTAGTAATGTCCATTGGGGATTGTAAGTCTTTATTTTGGCCACTTTGTTCCTTTTGCGAAATGTAAAAAATTTTGAAAAAATTCCAACTGTGAGTTCAGAGCAAAAGTGACGTAAAAAATTTTTTGGGATTGGCACATCTCAGACCTGAATTGTTTGGCAAGTTACATCTAACCAGTATTGGACCGAACGGTGACATCATCACTGGGTAAACTCTAGTGACATCATCACTGAGAAGACCTTAGTGACATCATCACTGGAGATAACCTAGTGACATCATCACTGGGAATACCCTAGTGACATCACTGGGGATACCCTAGTGACATCATCACTAGGAAAACCTTCATAACATCGTCACTGGGGAAACTCTAGTGACATCATCACAGGGAACGGTATTGAAGGGGTATCCTCACCTCATGTATTAAAAAAATATCCTGAGGGTTTTTGCTGCGGATACAGGGAACGGAGGGGTGGCTGCGTTTGTGCGTCTCTATTTGTTCATTTCCATGGAAGCACTGAGAATAGCTAAGAAAGGGTGCTGGGCTGGACTTGGAGCTCTCATTGAAGTGAATGAAGAGAGCCGTTCATGTGTTCACTTCTATGAGAGTTCTGAGAAAAGCTAAGTAAGTCAATAAAGAGAACCGTGCATGCGTTCACTACCATGGGAGTTCTGAGAAAATGTAAGTAAGTGAATGGAGAGAGCTGCGCATGCGTTCGCTTCCATGAAAGTTCTGAGAAAAGCTAAGTAAGTGAATAGAGAGAACTGTCCATGTGTTCACTTCCCTGGGAGTCCTGAGAAAATGTAATTTAGTGCATGGAGAGTGCCGCGCGTGCGTTCACTTCCATGGGAGTTCTGAGAAAAATTAAGGAAGTGAATAGAGAGGACTGCCCGTGCGTTCACTTCCATGGAATTTCTGAGAAAAGCTAAGTAAGTGCATGGAGAGAGCCGCGCGTGCGCTAATTTCCATGGGAGTTCTGAGAAAAGTTAAGTAAGTGCATGGAGAGAACCGTGCATGCGCTCATTTCCATGGAAGTTCTGAGAAAAGCTAAGTAAGTGAATGGAGAGAGCCGCACGTGCGTTCGCTTCCATGGAAGTTCTGAGAAAATGTAAGTAAGTGAATGAAGAGAGTCACGCGTGCGCTCATTTCCATGGGAGTTCTGAGAAAAGTTAAGTAAGTGCATGGAGAGAGCCGCGCGTGCGCTCATTTCCATTGGGGGTTCTGAGAAAAAGAGTTAAGGTAAGTCCCCATGGATTTTGGGGCGAGAAACCGCGCATGCGCTCATTTCCATGGAAGTTCTGAGAAAAGCTAAGTAAGTGAATGGAGAGAGCCACACGTGCGTTCGCTTCCATGGAAGTTCTGAGAAAAGCTAAGTACGTGAATAAAGAGAACTGTGCATGCCTTCACTTCCATGGGAGTTCTGAGAAAATGTAAGTAAGTGAATGGAGAGAGCCGCGCGTGCGTTTACATCCATGGGAGTTCTGAGAAAAACTAAGTAAGTGAATAGAGAGAACTGCCCGTGTGTTCACTTCCATGGAATTTCTGAGAAAAGCTCAGAGAATAGAGAACTGCACGTGCGCTCATTTCCATGGGAGTTCTGAGAAAAGTTAAGTAAGTGCATGGAGAGAGCCGCGCGTGCGCTCATTTCCATTGGGGGTTCTGAGAAAAGTTAAGTAAGTGCATGGAGAGAGCCGCGCGTGCGCTCATTTCCATGGGAGTTCTGAGAAAAGGTAAGTAAGTGCATGGAGAGACCCGCGCTTGCGCTCATTTCCATGGTAGTTCTGAGAAAAGCTAAGTAAGTGAATGGAGAGAGCCACACGTGCGTTCGCTTCCATGGAAGTTCTGAGAAAAGCTAAGTAAGTGAATAAAGAGAACCGTGCATGCGCTCATTTCCATGGAAGTTCTGAGAAAAGCGAAGTAAGTGAATGGAGAGAGCCGCACGTGCGTTCGCTTCCATGGAAGTTCTGAGAAAAGCTAAGTAAGTGAATAAAAAGAGAACCGTGCAATGCCTTCACTTCCATGGGAGTTCTGAGAAAATGTAAGTAAGTGAATGGAGAGAGCCGCGCGTGCGTTTACATCCATGGGAGTTCTGAGAAAAACTAAGTAAGTGAATAGAGAGAACTGCCCGTGTGTTCACTTCCATGGAATTTCTGAGAACAGCTAAGTGAATAGAGAACTGCACGTGCGCTCATTTCCATGGGAGTTCTGAGAAAAGTTAAGTAAGTGCATGGAGAGAGTAACGCGTGTGTTCACTTCCATGGGAGTTTTGAGAAAAGCTAAGTAAGTGAACAAAGAGAACCGCCCGTGCGTTCACTTCCATGGGAATTCTGAGAAAAAAGTAAGTGAATTAAGAGAGCCGCACGTGCATTCACTTCCATGGGAGTTCTGAGAAAAACGAAGTAAGTGAATGGAAAGAGCCGCGCGTGCGTTCACTTCCATGGAAGTTCTGAGAAAAGCTAAGTAAGTGGATGGTGAGAGCCGCGCATGCGTTAACTTCCATGGGAGTTCTGAGAAAAACTAAGTGGAGAGAGCCGCACACGCATTCACTTTCATTGGAGATCATGTACTGTACTTGATGGCAATACCCCTTTAAAGCTTCAGAAAACCTCTTTAATAAAATAAAAATTCAATGAAACATAAAAAATGAACACAAAAATGTGATATTTTCAATACGATTGGCTACATATTGTGTTCAGTTGTGTTCAGCTGCTCGTTTTTTTGTTTTAATTTTCTCTAGAATATTTGTTTTGAATTTGTACTTTTTGCAAAAATTTTTTGTAATTTTATCCATATACATTTTTTTTAAATGAACAGGAAAATATTTAGACCACACAATCCTAAAAAAAAAATTGAAATTTTTCTAATGGCTGGCAAAATTAGAGTGAAATGTTGGTGTTCAAAATTCAGAATGAAGTACATATGGGTTAAATAAAAAAAGAAGTTGATTGTGGTCAGACTGTGCTTCCTGAACGGATCTCCTGGAGGTGGCGGTGCGGCTCCACTGTGCTCCGAGCCTGCACAGGTTATAAGTCTGTTTGTCTGGACTGTTCAAAGGTCTGAGCAGTCAGCAATTCTCTGCAAGTCGAGGTGAGACCACGGAGGAAATATCTGATTAGATTTTATGACTGTGGTGGGACCTTTGCTCAATGTTACTATAGCACTTTATTTATACAGCACTGATATACGACTCAGATCCATACAGAGACTATTCATTAACCAACACTCTTCTTAGGGAAGGTTTTTAAGTAGAAAACTGGCATCTACTGGGATGGGGGAGGGTAGACCCAAAAAAGTTTGTTCCCAATAATTGCAGGCTTGGCTTCATATTGGCCACAAAATATGATTATGGGATGTAAATTAGATGTAGTTGGACGTGTCCTACAGAACAGTCTTGGGTATGACAAGTTCCTAGTTCGTTGTGGTTTGGGGGTGGGGTATTTCGACTTCAGGATGGTAGGCAACCGTGCATAGACATTCTAGCCACGCGCACATACCACCTCCTAGGTATGTCCCCGAGCAATATAAGCCTGGCTCACCTCCAAGCTATGCCCCCGAGTAATACAAACTAGGTCCCCCAAAAAATATGTCCCTGAGCAATACAAGGCTTGCCTACCTTCAAGGTACACTCTCAAGCAATACAAGCCTGGCTCACCTCCAAGCTATGCCGCAAAGTAATACAAGCCAGGCCCAACTAAAAAGAATGTCCCTGAGCAACACAAGGCTGGCCCACCTTTAAGGTAGACCCTCAAGCAATACAGGCCTGGCCCACCTGCAAGGTATGGCCCCAAGCAAGACAAACCTGGCCTACCTGCAAGGTATGGCCCCAAGCAAGACAAACCTGGCCTACCTGCAAGGTATGTGTTACAGTCTGGAGGTGGATCCACTGGACCACCGCAGGCGATGGCGTAAGCCCCTACCAGGGAGTGGAATCTAAGTGGGACCCGGTATTCACCAGAGCCCGCCGCAAAGCGGGATGGTCTTGCTGCGGCGGGTTTCCACCAAGTCACTACCACTGGCGAGGCTTGCCTGCGGTGGCGGCCAAGAGTGCGAGGTCCAGTAACGGCAGGCAGGCTCCTGGTCGTGGACAGGCAGGAGGTCAGGACAGACGGCTCTGGTTCGTAGACGGTAGACAAGCAGGAGGTCAGGGCAGGTGGCAAGGTTCGTAGACGGTAAACGTAAGCAGAGAGTCGGTACACGGTAAGGCAAGACAGGAACGCTCTGGAACACTTTCACCATGGGAATATACACCAAGGATCCGGCGAGGGCCGGCAGGGAGTGGCCGGACTAAATAGGAGTAGTGCCCGGCAATGAGCCAATTACCGGCGCACTGCCCCTTTAAATCTCAAAGCGCCGGGAGCTGAGGACAGGCTGAGCAGGAGCGTGGCCGGGTAAGTGGACGCCGGCAGGGACCGGGGCACGAGCGGACCCCGAACCCGACGTGCGGGACGGGGCTCCGCTGGGAGCAGGGGCACGGACGCGCCTGCGACCCGGGACAGTGGTCGCAGGAGCGTCCGTGACAGTATGTTGCTGAGCAAAACAAGATTATCTCACCTTCAAGGTATGCCCCTGAGCAATACAGGCCTGGTACACCTCCAAACTATGCCCCCGAGTAATAGAAGCCTGGCCCAAGTCTAAGCTATGCCCCTGAGTAAAGCAAGCCGGGCCTATCTAAAAAGTATGCCTGTGAGACTTACAAGGCTGGCCTACCTCTCAGGTATGTCCCCAAGCAATACAAGCCTGGTCCACCTCCAAGCTACGCCCCCCGAGTAATACAAGCCTGGCCCACCTAAAAAGTATGCCCCCGAGCAATACAAGGCTGGCTCACCTTCAAAGTACACCCTCAAGCAATAAGCCTGGCCCACCTCCAAGCTACACCCCTGTCAATACAAGGCTGGCTCAGCTCCTAGGTATGTCCCTGAGCAATACAAACCTGGCCCACCTCCAAGCTACACCCCTGTCAATACACGGCTGGCTCAGCTCCTAGGTATGTCCCTGAGCAATATAAGCCTGGCCCACCTCCAATCTATGTCCTCGAGCAGTAAAAGCCTGGCCCACATCCTAGCTACCCCACAAGCAACACAAGCCTGGTCCACCTTCATGCTACCCCCAAAAGTAAAATAAGCCTGATCCACCTCCAAGCTACCTCAACAAGCAACACAAGCCTGGTCCACCTCCAAGCTACCCCAAAAAGCAACATAAGCCTGGTCCACCTCCAAGCTACCCCAACAAGCAACACAAACCTGGTCCACCTCTAAGCTACCCCAACAAACAACACAAGTCTGGTCCACATCCAAGCTACCCCAACGAATAACACAAGTCTGATCCACATCCAAGCTACCCCAACAAACAACATAAGCCTGGTCCACCTCCAAGCTACCCCAACAAGCAACACAAACATGGTCCACCTCCAAGCTACCCCAACCAAGAACACAAGGCTGTTCCACATCCAAGCTACCCCAACAAACAACATAAGCCTGGTCCACCTCCAAGCTACCCCACAAGCAACACAAACCGGGTCCACCTTCAAGCTACCCCAACAAACAACACAAGTCTGGTCCACCTCCAAGCTCCCCCAACAAACAACACAAGCCTGGTCCACCTCCAAGCTACCCAACAAACAACACAAGCCTGGTCCACCTCCAAGCTACCCCAACAAACAACACAAGCCTGGTCCACCTCCAAGTAACCCCAACAAACAACACAAGCCTGGTCCACCTCCAAGTAACCCCAACAAACAACACAAGCCTGGTCCACCTCCAAGTAACCCCAACAAACAACACAAGCCTGGTCCACCTCCAATCTACCCCAACAAACAACACAAGCCTGGTCCACCTCCAAGCTACCCCAACAAACAACACAAGCCTGGTCCACCTCCAAGCTACCCCAACAAACAACACAAGCCTGGTCCACCTCCAAGCTACCCCAACAAACAACACAAGCATGGTCCACATCCAAGCTACCCCAACAAACAACACAAGCCTGTTCCACCTCCAAGCTACCCCAACAACCAACAAAAGCATGGTCCACCTCCAAGCTGTCCCAACAAACAATACCTGGCTCACCTCCAAGCCACCCCACCAAGCAACATAATTCAGGCCCACCTCCAAGCTACACGCCTGAACATTACAAGCCTGACCCACCTCTAAGCTATACCTCCGAGTAACGAATATATGCATGGTCTGAGACATTCCAGCACTTGTCCAGTATGTGCATCTGCTTCCCTGGCTAAAGAAGGGGAACCACTGACGACCTGGTATCTGAGGCTTGTGAACCCCACAAAACTTAAGGGTAATAGTATAGTGGTATAATTTAGACATAACATGGCATTGTTAATGGCATATTATATGTATGAAACTGTTATCTGGTCCCTGAATGGTAACCTTCAAGAACTGTGCGATGGCATTTGAGCTCTATATGGTGGTATTTCAGCACTATGTTGTAGTATTTGAGCACTGTGGTGGTATTTTAGCCCTGTGGTGGTATTTGACCACTATGTGATGGTTTTTAAACAGTATGAGGTAGTATTGGAGCACTATGTGGCAGTATTTGAGCACTATCTGGTGGTATTTGAGCACTGAGTAGTGACATTTTAGCACTATAAAGTGGTACGAGCGGATTGTGGTATTTAGAAACTTTGTGGTTGGTTTTGATCACCA
>JAODAL010032273.1:0-47175 GCA_025379985.1 Phyllomedusa bahiana
GGTAAATGGATAAGTTGTGCTGACTAAAACTTTCAGACCCGGGGGTGAAAAGGGGAAGATAAAAAAAGTTGTGGTGGTAAAAAATTAGCAGTGTCTGTGCAGTATTTGTTTCATGGAGAAAGGTGCCATGCCATTCCTATCAGTAACAACAGTGTGAGTGAGCAATGCCTACAATGAGAGACTGCAAGCAGACAGAAAACAAGCTGAAACCAGAGCACTTTTGGAACAAAATGTGTCATCTGTGACATTTGAGTCATCTAGAATGTCTAGGTCATTTGAGTTACTCATTTATACAGTGCAAAGGCAGAGAATTGTAAGCCCGGAAGTGGAGACTACAAAAATAGACTAAGTACTATCAAGCCTTTGGTACAGGGAACAGAGGTTATGTCAGACAAAGAGATAATCAAATGAGTAAATGGCCCTTATCACCAAACGATTCACTATTAATCCTTGAATACTTTTTTATATAAATTGTGAGCTCTTGGATGACATGTATGAAAACTGGTGCTGAGTGGCCAGTTCTGTATCGCTTTAGATGAGAGTAGAATGTGACAGTATGTATGAAAGTGTCATACAGCGGTTTATAAATGAGCCACATCATAAGTGGTGTGTAGCATGTGGTGCATCATAAGTGACGTGAGTCATACACCAGAAATGCCTGACTGACAGCTGAGGCCATGCTAAACAAACTTATGACCAATAGGCAAAAACATACCAATCCTTTCCCAAATAACACCACTAATGTGATATAAACTAACATGTTAATTATAAAACTACATCAAATTAAATAATATGAAATTAATATAAAATTAAATATTATACAATTAATATAAAATTATTAGAGATAAAATAAACCTAATATGATATAATATAGAATTATATTGTTAGAGAAAACATAGGGTTACGTGATTTCTCTATTATTCACTATGTTTTAAATGTTCATATTTCTAAGACTTAGAAGACTTATGAACTTGTTTTCTGGCCTTGATGCTTAACCTTGACATTGTTATGGATGTAATAAATGTTTCTTAGTTCTTCAGTCTTAAATAAAAGTGTTCATAATTTCCAACAGACACAAAAGGGATTTGTTTATATCTATGGTTTATCTAAACTTATTTGGCCAATCTATTCTCTTATTGGTTGGTTTTGGTCCTTCTAATTTCTAATCACTGATATTACACATTTGTTTATATATATGTGGCGGCAGAGATGTTTACTGTAACATTCCATCACTTATTTTCCAGAATCTGGAGCCCATGAAGTAGTCCCCCCCACATTAATTAGCTGCCCCTGACAATAAACAACCTGTTTTCCTGGTATTTAATAATCAAAACAATGGTTAGATAAGCTCTTTTTCCCGTTTTAATCAAAACATAAAAAATGACTGTCTTATTTACTAGGTAATTATTAGTAAAACAAAACAAAGGTAATGTAAAAGGTATGTTTATTAAATTAACCAATTGTACTGCAAATTGTACTAAAAAGTGAGAAATAATGATGATGATGTTAATGTTGCCACACCTCCAGACAGGAGAAGCCTGGGCCCCATTGCAAACTTTTGGATGAGGCTCCCCTCCCATCCTCCTGACCAGGAACATTTACCGGGACCTCTTAATAAGTCATGTAGTTACTAGATCATACAAGGAGCGATTCCCTCACCATAGATATCACCATCATACTGCTACCAAACAAATCCCACTATACCAAGACCAACCTTAACAATAACACTACTACATAAGGACATGAATACACCACAAGAACACGACCACAAACCTCTACACTATTACTGAATAAAGTATACAAAGACTAATATCACCACCATATAGTGACCATATAGTGGTATATACCAGTGTACACAGGCTCTGCAGACTGTATAATACTACCATACAGTTCCCATATAGTGGAACACACCAGTGCACACAGGTTCTGTAGACATATAAGTGATTAAAGTGTAGTTACATCTTGTGACTCACAGGTGATGTTTCTCTAACGAGTTGTTGACTTTCTCTTTTGTTCTGAAATCGGGTTTCCAGACGCCATGATGACTTTTTCCCGGGGCCACATTTCCTGCAGATTTGGATACAAATATCTAAGAATCTTCACTAGTGTTGAGCGATTTTTATCGACAAAGTTGAAATCGGCAAGGTTTTTATGGTGATCGAAATTTCAGATCATGCGAAAATTTAAAGGTTAAAATCGAGCATCATCTATTAAGATCGGCCTTTTTCGGCGCTTCCCTGTCATTTTGGCGGCCAGCAAATAGATTACAGAATAGAGCAGGGTGAGATGTGGGGTGCGACGTCATGACTGGGATGTGTTGGTTGCGTTTGGCTGGAAAAATCACATGACCTCGTTTTACATAGAACAGCGTTTCCTGTTTCAGCCTTCAGTGTCTCTCAGCGTCTCATAGGGATAGGACCTGGCTTCTGCCTGTGGCCAAACAGCTCAGCGAAATTAGTCTATTTCTGCACAGAGAAACCTTACTATTAGCTGTGATCCTTCAATTTAGTTAGATTAGAGATTTGAAGATTTTATGTAGTTAATAGAGAATTTTAAAGCAGCATCAAACGCTGAAAATTCAGGGCCCGGTGGGAGCGGGGGGGGGGGGGGGGGCCGGGGGCGAACACAGACAAGCGATATCTATAAATAACACGGGATAAAGTTAACCAAGACTTAGTGTAGACATTGTTTTGGAATATCTTTATTATTAACAGTTTGCTTTTGGGAAATTTTTCCCTGGATATTGGGGCCAGCCTGAACTTATATTGATACACATCATTTTCTAGTAACTGCAGGCTCTTTGTTAGCTGCAAAACTCCACTTTTATTATCAGTATACATTTCAGATAGGTGTTAAATTTTCAATTTTACCCATTACACTGTGACTGTTGATATATCCACCTTGCAGTTAAATTACAATACAGCAATCTTGTAGTCAGCACAGGTTGTTTGTTGCCAAAAATTACCGTTTATTATACCAAAAATTAACAGTTACGTGTTTTTTTTACTTTTGCGCCCCCCCCGCATTTTTTAATTTAGCAGCTTTTAGTAAATCTTTAAAAAAGCAATTCTATTTCAAACAAAGGGAATTGGGAAAAAAGGGGCAAAAAAAACCGTTTATTATATCAAAAAATAACAGTTACGTGTTTTTTTTTTTTGCAACCCTGCTTTTTTCTTGACCAGCTTACGTAAATCTTAAAACAGCAATTCTATATTCACCAAGGGGAATTGAAATTTCAAAAATACCGTTTATTATACAAAACATAAACAGTTTACGGTTTTTTGATTTTGCCACCAGCATTGTTCATTGACGCAGGGATCTACGTAAATCTTAAAACAGCAATTCTATATTCACCAAAAGGTGAATTGAAAGGTGCAAAAAATACCGTTTATTATATCAAAACAAACAGTTTACGTGTTTTTTGACTTTTGCACACCCGCTTGTTATTGACGCAGCATCTACGTAAATCTTAAACAGCAATTTATATTCACACAGGTGAATTGAAAGGTGCAAAAAATACAGTTTATTATACCAAAACATAACAGGGTTTCGTGTTTTTTGACTTTTGCACACCATGCATTGTTCATTGACGCAGCATCTACGTAAATCTTAAAACAGCAATTTATATTCACCCCAGGGGAATTGAAAGGTGCAAAAAATACGTTTATTATATCAAAACATAAACAGTTACGTGTTTTTTGACTTTTGCACACCCACATTGTTCATTGACGCGCATTACGTAAATCTTAAAACGCAATTTATATTCACCACGTTTATGAAAGGTGCAAAAAATACGTTTATTATACAAAAAATAACGTTGTGTTTTTGATTTTGCAACCCTGCTTTGTTCACGCACTTCTAAATTTAAAACAGCATTCTATATTCACCACAGGTGAATTGAAAGGTGCAAAAATCGTTTTTATTACAAAAAATAACAGTTAGTGTTTTTATTTTGCACACCTGCTTGTTCATTGACGCACATCTACGTAAATCTAAAACAGCAATTCTATATTCACCCCAAGGTGAATTTAAAGGTCAAAAAAACCGTGTATCATATGAAAAATATGGACAATTTGCAAAATGACTTGTTTTGCAGATCTTTAACATAGCTATCAATCCCCGTATTGAGCAACCCATTTAATACAATGAAAAAAAGAGAAACAAAGACTGGTGGGATTCCATCCCATTTTAAAAATGTGTTTTCTAGAATTAAACTACTAAAAAACTTGCATGTACAAAAAAAGTGGTAAAAAAATTCCCCTGAAATTTTACAAGGGAGGTACAGGAAAATTTGACCAGATGTGGTTATTCAGAGGCATGGAGTATGGAGCACGGACAGAGAACAAATACAGAGACAAATTTCCTCCCGCACGTTGAGTAAAATGAGAAAAAGAATGCCAAGCAAAAGTGCACCTGGGTTGTAACAGGAGCGTTAACCCCCAAGTTTTCCAAGTGAAGCTCAATTGGTCCGCACTCATACGGGGGGCAAACGTACCCAGGTCTTGACTGTGTTTCTGAGGAAGGCTGAGTTCTCACACTTCCGCTTCCGCACTCTGCTTCAGCACGACAGTTTTTGTTGCTGCCTCATCAGGGCATTTTAACCTGCGTGTTAATAGATGACGGACGCCAGCCTGGGCTCTCACCGCACCCACTGTAACTCCGGCCCTGGGTCATGCTGTGGCACAGGACAGTTCTAGTCAATGTCCAGTTCAACTAAAATGGTGGTTTAAAGACTCCTTTTTCCGGCACTTTGTAATCTGGGGGTCAGACAGGTTTAATGGTCATACTGTGGCCCAGGACAGGGACAGTATATGTCCAGTTCAACTAAAATGGTGGTTGAAAGACTCCTTTTTCTGGCACTTTTTAAACTGTGGGTCAGACAGGTTTAATGGTCATTCTGCGGTACAGGACATATATAGTTAGTGTCCAGTTAAACTAAAATGGTGGTTGAAAGACTCCTTTTTGCGGCACTTTTTAAATCTGGGGGTCATGCAGGTTTGGGGCTCATGCTGCGTTCCAGGACAGGGATATTCAATGTCCAGTTCAAGTAACATGATGTTTCTGGCACTTTTTAATTTGTGGGTGATGCAGGTTTAAGGGTCAGGCTGTGGTACAAGACAGGGATAGTGAATGGTCTGTGACTTTTTTTCTGTGACTTTTATAACCTAAGTGTGTTGCCTAAGATGTAGGACGTATCCATTTGACTGTAGTGATGTTAATTTTCAGCTTCTCCAGCCTTGTTTGGGTGTAATAATGAAGGTGTTGTTACTCTCCCATAGACTTTAATGGTAATCGCTCATAATCGATGCTCACTATCGAAAAACCTTATCGATAGCGGCCGACTATCGACTATCGCTCGATCTCGATAGCCAACGCAATCGCTCAACATTAATCTTCACTTTTCCAGCACCTCCCTAACTCCCTGACTGTCCCCCACCTCTGTACAAATGTCCAAGAAGTGGCAGAGCAGTTACAGGCCATAGCTTAGAGGACCAGTCTCCTAGAGGGGAGGAACAGAGGATTCATCCCCTGGAGATTGTGTTACAGCTATGGCCTGTACCCCTCAGAATCATATTACCAGGTAGTTAGACCCCATTAGATAGGTTGATAGGCCATAGGTAGGTAGGTAGGTTGATAGGTTCCAGAGAGGGAGGCAGCAGTTAGGCTACAGGTTGGTAGGTAGGGGGCATATAGACAGGCTTATAGGGGTCATATAGAGGCCATATAGGTAGGCAAGCATATTTATAATGGCATATAGATAGTCAGGCGGAGTTATAGGGGGCATATAGTCAGGCAGGGTTATATGGGGCATATAAATAGGTAGGGTTATAGGCAGGGTTATAGTGGTATATATGTAGTCAGGAGGTACATAGGGGCCATATAGACAGGGTTATAGGGGATTTATTGGGGACATATAGGCAGGCAGGGTTATGGGGGCCATATAGGTAGACAGGCAGGGTTATAGTCGGCATATAGGGGCCATATAGGCAGGCAGGGTTATAGGGGACATATTTATGTAGTCAGGCATGGTTATAGGGAGCATATAGTGGCCATATAGGCAGACAGGCAGGGTTACAAGAGGCATATAGGTAGTAAAGAAGCATTATAGGGGCATATAGAGACCATGTAGGTAGGCAGACAGGGTTATAGGGGCATATAGGAAGGCTTATAGAGGGCATATAGGGGCCATATAGGTAGGCAGGGTTATAGGAGGTATATAGGCAGGCAGAAAGGGTTATAGAGGGCATATAGGTAGGCAGACAATGGTTATAGGTGGCATATAGGGTCCATATAAACAGGTAGGCTTATAGGGGACATATAAGGGCCATATAGGTAGACAGGGTTATAGGGGTCATATAGGTAGTCAGGCAAGGTTATAGGAGGCATATATATCCCATATAGACAGGTAGGCTTATAGAGGGCATATAAGGGCCATATAGGCAAGCAGAGTCATAGGGGACATATAGGGGCCATATATGTACGCAGGCAGGGTGTTGGCATCATAAGTGTTAAAGAAAGAAAGAATTTACTTCTCTTCATGCTCCCACGATGTGACCAAGCATGTGGCCAGTCAGCCTCTGTGCTCGGTGCAGGCGGAGCGATGATGTGATGTCATTGCACTGCCCACGTCAGTACTGAGGGCTAACACCTGGTAAGATTAAGGACTACGGCCTTAGGCTCACCAGGCAGGTTAGCAGAGCAAAGCGCCGGTAGCGCTCCATTCTGCTAATACTGGGTAGTCTGACTGCTTGAGACACAGTTTGGAGGCAGGGGACCTGTTACGTTCCTGCCGGCGGGCCCAGGAGTGGAACTACCAGGGTAGCAGATGTGGTAGAACTGTCCCAGGGCAGCTGCTATGTCTGCTACCCCGGTAGTTCTGGCCCGTGCCTCCAGATCAATCTTCCGACATAATGCACATATGTCCATTCTGATATTAATTTGGAAACCAACACAACGAGGACTAGGTACCAGGTTTATAGCGACAACATACTGTATATCTTTTAAAATTATTAGAAAATTATATAATATAAAATTCTCAAACCAATACAGCATCTCAATCAGGAACTTATGGAGTTATCATAGTATTATCAATGATTACATACCTGTCACAGTAGGCAAGAAATAAAATAAATGCTGTTAGAGTAGCATGTCAGTGAATCAAAACTATTGTATGGATCTTTCTTGTCGCACCTCAAGTCCCAGAGACCTGTCATGTACCAGTTATTGCCATATGTAGAATACAGACTGAGAGCAGGAAAATATAATTTCAATAGTGATCCATGTCTGATTAAATTTTGTTTCATTTCATTTAGTAAAAAATAAAAATAAAAAAAAATTCGAGCAAAAAAGTTGTTCCTAAAATGTTAAATAGCATGTAAAATCCTGACCTACTGATCCACAGACCTACATTTTGATTAACAAAAATTTTAATACATTCTTATAGCATAAAAAGATACATTTTGTAAGATTTTAATTAAAAAAGGGAAAAATAAAAAAATCTGAATTAAATTCTATAATTGACATTTTTCATTAGTAATTCAACTCAGTGCATTTGTCTATGGAAAAGAACAAAAGCTCAAACATCAATCATACTTAACAATAGCTACATTTGTATTCTAAAAGTTTCTTCTTCTTCTCTATAGATACAAATGTATTTCATTGAGTTGAATTTGTAATGAAAAAATAATTATGTTAATTACAAAATTTCATTCAAATGTTTTTCTTTTTCTTTTTTTCTAATTAAAATCTTACAAGATCTATATTTTTATATTTTAATAAAGTTTTTGGTCATCGAAAGGTCAGCGGGTCAGAAGCTCAGGATTTTCCATGTTGTATAAAATTTTTGGAAACTTTTTTCGATCCAATTTTTTTAATTTTTTCTTTTTTACTAAATTAAATGAAACGAATTTTTGTTGATGACTGATGTTGATCACTGTTGAAATTTTAGTTTCCTGCTCTTAGCCTGTATTCTACATATGACAGTAACCGACACCAATGGTCTCCTGGGACTTGAAGTGCACCGGGCATGATCATTATGATAGTTTCTATTCACTAACATGCTATTCTTTATTTATAGCCTGCTGTTATACGTGTTTAATAACTGATAATACTAAGATAACTCCCTAACTACCCAATTGACAACGAGAGTTATTGTAGATACTGTATTGGTCTGAGAATTTTAAATGATAAATTTTGATATTAATTTTATATTATGTTATTTTATATTAATTTTATATTATATAATTGTAAATTAATTTTATATGACTTAATTTGATATTAATTTTATATTATATTATTTTAGTTTGATTACTTTAGTGGTATTATTTGGGAAAGAACTGTGTTTTTTTTTTTTAGCCTATTGGCAATTACAGTTCATCTACTATGTCTTTGACCTCAGCCATGCCACTTTTACAGTGACCTGGCTTGTTACGACAGTTTTGTGCCACATTTTATCGAGACACAATCAGAAATGTTTCTAATTGTACGAATCTGATGAGACCCTCCCACTAAGAATAGGTGCATACAAAAATGTTGAATCTGTTGCTGCATGCGCCAGATTTTGACATAGGACAGTTCATACGTCAGTCGAATAGGGCTACAACAGGTTTTTTGGCTCAAAGCCCCTTTCATACCTGTCGCCCCTTGTGTCTGATCTGTTAGTAGCTTTTTACTATATAACTGTTTTTTGTCTGTACTTTTACCCTCTGAATTGTAAAGTACTACGGAATATGTTTGTGCTATATAAATCAAGACTATTATATCCTTTCTAATTTACACACCTGTAAATAAACAAAGTGATGGCCCATACACACAAAAAACTTGTAACATGCTGCCTTTAAAGTTAGCAAGGTATATTTATTGTAATAAAAAGGGTCTACTATGGATTAATTATTGCCTAACTTGCTCTGTCTCTAAATGTAATGTGTTATATATCATGTGTTTCATCTACAATATACATCTGCATTAAAGGGGTTTTACCACCCGAGACTTTGGTGGCATATTTATAGGATATAAGAACAATAGATTCACACTGAGTGAAAAATAGAAAAACTGGATATCCATACATTTATTTTAAAATAGCTACAGCCAAATGAGTAGTTTTAAGTCCATATAGAATGCCTACGCATTTCAAGCTGGTATGCTCTTACTCATGGCTTACTCAAGAAACTACTCATTTGCTGATATGGCTGTATATATTTTAAAATATATTCTAATACACTAAGAAGTTTTATACATTTCAATATAAATGTATAGATATCCAGTTTTTCTTTTAGTCTATTGTTCTTATATGAACTTATATGAACATAGGACTGGTGAGCTTCAATCTGAATTCCAAAAATAAACCACTAAAACAAATTGGAATGGTGGTGAGTTTTTTCCTTCTTTGAATTCTAAAATATCTATAGGATATGTCATTATCCGATAGGTACGAGTCCCGCTTCTGGGACCCGCACCTATCTCGACAACGGGCCCCCTAAGTAACAGAGCAGACTCGAGAGCTGCATACGGCTCTCCATTCTGTTCTATGGAAGTTATGAGTACAGGTGTGAGTTGTGTTAGGAACTCCCATGGAACAGAATGGAGAGCCGTATACAAGCCAACCGACTCTACAGTCTGCTCTGTAACTTTCAGGGGCCCGTTCCCGATATAGGTGCTGGATACCCAGAGGTGGGACCCACACCTATTAGGCTTTCATGGCATATCGATAGAATAGAAATCTATGGTGGTAAGACTCCTTTAAGTTTTTGTGGACACGTAAAGTGGTTATTTTATTATGCATATTTCAACTAGATCAAGCTTTTGTAGCAATTTCAATTAGCACAGACATTCTAAGGAGGAAAGATAAGTGAACCATGGGAGGTAAGTAAGGCTTCTGTTATTTTTTATAACAAACCTGCACTTTTTAAGAAAAAAACATGGGCAAACCCTTACATTTTCTTAATGTTTTGAAAAACAGTTTGACTTTTTCTGTTACTAACGAAAGCTGATTTCATACCAGACTACTGGTATAGACTAATATATATCTGATATATCTTATATATTTATATATACAGTATATCCAAGATTTTTCACGTGCGGCACCAGTTCTCTGGAACAAGCTACCTCGTACGATCAGACATACTCAGAACCTCCAAAGCTTTAAGAGTGCCCTGAGAATACACCTTTTTAGATAGGCCTACCAAGATCCCTAATTGGTAACCCCCACCGCTTTCTGTCACACACTCTTCTGTCACTCCCTGGACTTGGGTACTCATCTGTATATAGATGTATGGTCTGGGTGGCAGGTTCATCCACTTTTTTATGTAAATCACCCCTTACACTGTCGACCATTCCCTCCTGCTACACATCCTCTCCTCCCTCGGCATCACGGACTTGGCTTTTTCCTGGATCTCCTCATAGCTCTCTGATCGGACATTCAGTGTCTCTCATTCTCGCTCCACCTCCTCCCCCCGGCCACTCTCTGTTGGTGTCCCCCAGGGGTCAATCCTGGGTCCTTTACTCTTTTCTAGCTACACTCTTGGTCTGGGTCAACTCATAGCTTCACATGGCTTACAGTACCACCTATAGGCTGACGATACCCAACTCTACATCTCTGGCCCAGATGTCACCCCTCTTCTCTCCCGGATCCCAGACTGTCTATCGTCCATTTCCTCCTTTTTCTCCTCCCGTCTCCTAAAACTAAATGTGGAGAAAACAGAATTCATCATCTTTCCACTGCCCCCCCTCCATCCATCCACCTGATCTCTCTATCACTGTCAACGGCTGTACACTCTCACCTGTTCCGCAAGTCCGCTGCCTTGGGGTAATCCTCGACTCCGCTCTGTCCTTCAAACCACACATCCAAACCCTCAACTCTGCCTGCCGCCTGCACCTGAAAAATATCTCTCGCATCCGTTCGTTCCTCAACTTCGACACCACAAAAATGCATGCCCTTGTCATCTCCCGCCTTGACTACTGCAACATCCTTCTCTGTGGTCTCCCGTCTAGCACTCTTGCTCCCCTTCAAACCATTCTCAACTCTGCTGCCCGTCTTATCCACCTCTCTCCTCGCTACTCCTCTGCCTCTCCCCTCTGCCAATTGCCCAGCGAATTCATTTCAAGATGCTAACCCTGACCTATAAGGCTCTCCATAACCATTCCCCTCCGTACATGTCTGTCCTTAATCTCTCAATACCTCCCCACATGCAATCTCTGCTCCTCACAGGATCTTCTTCTCTGCTCTCCTCTTGTCAGCTCATCACACAACCGTCTCCAAGACTTCTCTCGTGCTTCCCCCACACTCTGGAATGCACTCTTCCACTCTCACCAGCTTCAAAAGCAACCGGAAAACCCATTTCTTCAGGATTGCCTATAACCTACAATAACCCTGCTGTCACTGTACTACCCCACAAACATGTCTTCCCCTCTCCTCCTGTCTCTTCCCTCCTCCTTGTAGATTGTAAGCCCTCGCAGACAGGGTCCTCTCTCCCTCTGTACCAGTTGGAAGTCATTCATTGTTATTATTGTACTCATTTGACATATTATGTATGTGACCCCCCTCGGATGTACAGCTCCATGGAATAAATGGCGCTTTGAAATAAATGTTAATAATAATAATAATATGTATGCAACATGGCTGGACCATTGTGTAAACTGAGCACTTCTCACCCTTCGTCTCACCCATACACGCTAGTAGATTGTAAGCTCTTGCGAGCAGGACCCTCACACCGCGTGTCTGATCTGTAAGTAGCTTTTTCTATATTATATTTATTTGTTGTTTGTACTTATACCCCCTAAATTGTAAAGTGCTGGGGAATATATTGGCGCTATATAAGTAAAGATTATTATTATTCAGAAAGGGAAGATCTCTCCTTAGGGAGAGCACCTACTTGTGGTATAACTATTCAGTACAGTGTGTAAACTTAGTCAAATATGTCTTATCTCTTTCTGTACAAGACAGGTTTTTCAAATGAACCTTTAACTTTTACTTATTATAACAATTAAAATTCCACAGTCTGTCGGTGTTAAATCTTTAGGGAAAAAATGCTTAGACTTTAATGAAGTAAATTATTATTTGTGCAGCCAGTGAGGTGGCCATACTAATTCATTTCTCCCAGGACAATGTGAACTTGTGTTAGCACGTCTAGAGTAGAGAGTTGTGAATGAGATCCAGAGAGACATTAGGTATTTCTTGCTTGTACGTGATGTTGTTTGGAGCTGGACTTAATGAGCTGCTAGTTACAATAAACCAGACATTTTAATTAATGCAAATTCATAGATTTTTGATTCTGAAAATGTTCAGTTATCGGAAGTATTTCATATCATTATGATCATCAGTGGAGAATGTATCTTCATGCTGCTCACCAGACTCTGAAAAAATATCCTTAAATGCTTTTTCTCCAGTGTGGCCTGCATCATACTGCATTGCAGCAAAGAGGTTAAATGTCCATGCAATTATTTGTTTCCCAGAGGAAGTGGACCCATATGGATTAAGGATTGCCTGTAGGTTTGTTTGTGTTCGAAAGTCAATTATGACTAGCTAACTATCCCTGAGGTAAACATGTGTGAGGCAGATAATGTTATCAGAAAGGCAATGACAGTTCAAGAAGACTTGCGGGTCTCCATGTACAGTGGTTGCTGCATAAGGAAGGCTTGGTGTAACAGAAATAATCCTATATCGGAGATGAACCTTAGAAATCTTTGAGGTTGAGCAAAATATTCTGTTCTGCTACTTAGTTTGGTTGTTATTGTAGTCTTTATTTTTTTTAAGTTTAATCTACATGGACCAATTAACCTTTCTAGTTGTTGATAAATTTAGAAAATAGTTCAACTTTAGTATAACTTTTCATAATTATTAAAATGCATTGAATATGTTGAGCATGAATATCCAATGCATGAAGCTCCTCCACTACTTTTCACCATCAGCTGATTTAACCTGTATAGATATAAGGCAGAGGTGACATCAAGTTTTCATTTACATTTACATAACTTTTAGTGTGAACATTGGAAAAGCTTGTGACATACATGCTCAATGTATCAATATGGGTTCCATCGCCAGATGGAGGCCAAACAATCGTATGTAATACCAATTCAGAAGCAGGTCAAATAAACAACTGTCATCATAAATATTCCAAATATAAACCAAGACAAAATGATGACTCAAAAATACTATATAAAATTGTCAAAAATCCATAATAAACTTTATTATGACAAATACTTTTCACAAAACTGACACAATGTTTTTAATCACAGCTAAAAAACAGTTAAAAATCATACATAGTACAAAAAAGCAGGACAGTATGTCACTTGAAACACTGGGACAACAAACAAAATAAATAAATCACAATGCATCATAGTATAAATTACAATAGTAATATATCAAGTGACATAAATATACAACAGATGCACTGCAGAAAATAATATCAAATTGTAAAAATATAACCCATAATATATTACCCAGGAATAAGAGCCATGCGACCTGTCACAAACCGCCTCGACGTACGTTTCGCCGCCTAGCTTTCTCAAGAGGCTTTCAAACAATCGTCTGGCCCATATACTGTATGCCAGTATACTACAAAAAAGACGTATGGAACAATTATCACCAGAGATTTCCACAGCTTCTTCCTCTCCTTCTTCCAATTTAAAATGTATGTCAGGTGACTGTCAGCATTACCACGACTCTGGAGGAGGTGCTGGAGAAGGAGAGGAAGATTGGTTTCCACTTTGATGATGTAATTGTCCATACAGGCTCGGACTGGCCCACAGGGGAATAGGGTAAACCCCCGGTGGGCCCCTGAGCATGATAGACCAGAAGATGTTTTTTAACTGCATGTACATCCTCAGAAGAGGCAAAAAAGCAGAAAAAGAGAGGCAAAAAGCAAGAGGCAAAGCATAGGAGTCATGTACAGTCATTAACAGTAGCTATAGGGTAGGCCCCTAAATTAAACTCCACCGGTGGGCCCAGAAACACCTCAACTGATGGGCCCCTAGAATCATCTCCACCTGTGGGCCCTGGGCACCCCAGTCCTACACTGTGTCCATATATGGTCATTGGGGTTTCCCCTGGGGATTCCAGTCCAGGCACACATACAGTATATACCTCAGACATGGACACACACATTTATACCTCTGATATAAAGCCAAAATGGGACTTGTGCACAGCTTTATATATACATACTGTCACGGTCTGCAGTAGTGGATCCACTGGAGCACCGCAAGCGATGGCGTAAGCCACGCCAGGGAGCGGAATCTAAGTAGGCCCTGGTTTTCACCAGAGCCCGCCGCAAAGCGGGATGGACTTGCTGCGGCGGGAGTCTACCAGGTCGCTACCCCTGATGTGACTTGCTTGCAGCGGCAGCCGAGGTATAACGTGGTACAAAATCGTCAGGCAGGCTCGTAGTCGGGGACAGGCAGAAGGTCAGGACAGGCGGCTATGGTTCTGGTCGTGGACAGGCAGAAGGTCAGGGCAGGCGGCAAGATTCGTGGTCGTAGGACGGAGGCAAACGGTTCGGTACACGGTAATCAGAACAAGGCTTTAGGAACGCTTTCTCAATAGACTAATGGCACTAAAGATCTGGCAAGGACACTAGGAAGGGGCTGGCTTAAATAGGGACAGTGACCGGCAATAACCAATTACCGGTGCGCTGGCCCTTTAAATTTAACACTGCCGGCGCGTGCGCGCGCGCCGAGGGACAGAGGCTGAATCAGCAGCGTGGTCGGGTAAGTCACTTGTGGGACAGACGGGGGACCTAGCACGCCTGCGA
Organism: Phyllomedusa bahiana; assembly: GCA_025379985.1. NCBI lineage: Eukaryota > Metazoa > Chordata > Amphibia > Anura > Hylidae > Phyllomedusa > Phyllomedusa bahiana. Next base: position 14,745 of record JAODAL010032273.1, read on the forward strand.
CCCGGCATGTGGGTCGCAGCGCCGCTCGGCAGCGGGGCACGGATGCGCCTGTGACCCGGGACGAGGGTTGCAGGGACATCCATGACAGTACCCCCCCCTTTGGCCCCCCTCTCTTTCTGGCCTGAAGGAATCTCCGGATATTGTCCTCTGGTTCCAAGGACCTTTCTTCGGGCCCGAACCCCTTCCACTTCCACCATTCCACACCACTGTTCCTCCAGTCAGTGAGGAACAGGCGCCTCCCTCTGATTGTTTTCATGTCCAGAATTTCCTTTATCGTAAAGACATTGGTAGCGTCAACCTCCGGAGTGGGGGGAACATCTTTCCGAGAGAAACGATTTAGGATGACCGGCTTCAGAAGAGAGACATGGAAGGAGTTCGGGTCCCTCATAGTGGGAGGCAGGTGGAGCTTGTAGGCCACTGGGTTTAGGCGTTTCAGCACCTCGAACGGTCCCAAGAACCGGGGACCAAGCTTATAACCAGGGATTTTGAGGCGAATATACGAAAACCACACCTTGTCACCCGGAGAGAAGATGGGAGGAGGTCTTCGCTTTCTGTCAGCTTGTATTTTGTTTCGAGCAGAATCCTGGAGTAGAGATTGGCATGTCTGGTTCCAAATGGCGGTTAGGTTCTGGACTAAATCTTCCACAGCCGGGACCTCCGAGGGCACAGAGAGGGGGAGGGGTGGGCGGGGATGTCGCCCGTACACAATGAAAAAGGGGGCGGCACCGGCAGACTCGGAGTCTAACGAATTATAAGAAAATTCTGCCCAGGGTAAAAGATTAGCCCAGTCGTCCTGACGAGCAGAAACAAAGTGCCGCAGATAGGCGCCCAGTATCTGGTTAACCCTCTCCACCTGCCCGTTGGATTGAGGGTGATAGGCCGAGGAGAAATCCAATTTTACTTGTAACTGGTTACAAAGGGAGCGCCAGAACCTTGAAACAAATTGAACCCCCCGATCAGAGACAATATGGCGGGGCAGCCCATGTAGCCGAAAAATATGCTGGAAAAATACGCTGGCCAAACGAGAGGCAGAGGGTAGACCAGGCAGAGGAACAAAATGGGACATTTTAGAAAAACGATCTGTGACTACCCAGATCTCGGTATTACCAGAGGAAGGCGGGAGGTCCGTAATAAAATCCATGGCCACGTGGGTTCAGGGACAATCGGGAATAGGCAGTGGCTGCAGCAGACCTGCCGGCTTGAGATGGGAGGGCTTGTTGCGGGCACACGAGGTGCACGACTCCACAAATTCCCGAACGTCTTTGGCCAGAGTTGGCCACCAATAGAGACGGGATATAAGAGAGACAGATTTCTTCACTCCCGGGTGTCCTGCCACTCGAGAGCAATGTCCCCAATGTAGTATTTTCCTTTGTAGAGTCGGGCGCACATAAGTCTTGCCTGGATGAATACGCTGTAATTCTATGGGGGCAGCAGAGATTAGCCTTTCGGGGGAGATAATATGCCATGGTGCTGGTTCATCTACTACTACGGGGGCGAAAATGAATAAGAAAGTTAAATCTGGAAAAGAATAGAGACCATCGTGCCTGGCGCGGATTTAGACGCTGGGCCGTCTGGAGGTATAGGAGATTTTTGTGGTCGGTGTAAATATTGACCGGGTGTCGTGCCCCCTCCAGAAGATAGCGCCATTCTTCTAGGGCTAGTTTGATGGCCAGCAATTCTCGGTCTCCGATAGAGTAATTTCGCTCAGCAGACGAAAAGGTTTTTGAGAAAAACCCGCATGTGAGGGTCTTGCCTTTGGGGCCTTTTTGAGAAAGAACAGCTCCGGCTCCTACCGAGGAGGCATCGACTTCCAAGAAGAAGGGCTTTTCAGTGTCCGGTCGTGTGAGTACCGGGGCAGAGGCGAATGCAGACTTCAGCTTGAGGAAAGCTTCTTCCGCGGCTGGTGGCCATTTGGTTAAAGCCACAATAGGAGACACCAGTGAAGAAAAGTATGGCACAAACTGTCTTTAATAGTTGGCGAAGCCCAGGAACCTTTGTATGGCTTGGAGGCCCATGGGTCTTGGCCACTGCAGAACGGCAGACAATTTGGCAGGATCCATCTGTAGGCCCTTCTCCGAAATAATGTAGCCGAGGAACGGAAGGCTTTGCTGATGGAACAAAAAATTTTTCAAGTTTGGCGTACAGGCGGTTAGCCCTCAAACACTGAAGGACCTGACCTACATGGCTGACATGGGATTCCGGATCGGGGGAAAAGATTATAATGTTGTCCAGATATACAATGACACAGGAATACAGGAGGTCCCGGAATATGTCGTTGACGAACTCCTGGAAAACTGCAGGAGCATTGCACAGACCAAAGGGCATGATCAGGTACTCGAAGTGCCCATCACGAGTGTTGAAGGCCGTCTTCCACTCGTCTCCCTCATGAATTCGAATCAGGTTATAGGCTCCATGTAGGTCCAGTTTGGAGAAAATCTTGGCTCCGCGGAGCCAGTCAAAAAGCTCGGTAATCAGCGGCAAGGGGTATCGATTCTTTATGGTGATTTTGTTGAGACCACGGTAATCGATACATGGACGCAGGGATCCATCCTTCTTTGTTACGAAAAAGAACCCGGCACCAGCAGGAGAGGAGGACTTCCAGATAAACCCCTTCTGGAGATTCTCCTTGATGTAGGCGGACATCGCCAAGGACTCCGGCACAGACAGAGGGTAGACCCTGCCCCGTGGAGGAGATGTTCCGGGCAGAAGGTCAATAGGACAGTCATAGGGACGATGACTTGCTTCTCGGAGAAGACGTCGGCATACTCTTGATACTGAGCGGAAAGACCCGCTAGAGGCTTGGACGACACAGGAGAAGCGGTAAGCACCGGGCGAGGTGCCACCAAACAGCGAGACCGACATTCTGGTCCCCATCGCAGGACTTCGCCCGTCTGCCAGTTGAGTTCCGGAGAATGGCGTTGCAGCCAGGGCTGTGGAGTCGGCAAGCCGAAGCCCCGACTCCGACTCCTCAATTTCCCAAACCCCCGACTCCAACTCCCGACTCCGACTCCTAACTCCCTCATACACGGCGCATGTTTAAGTGATAACTTTACTGTAGTAAAATGGTCCCATCAGGCTGTTTATCACCTTATGATACAATAATCAACCTATTTAGGTAGAACAGACACTGACAAGCAAAATGGTAACAATGTTTTGATCTTTTAAACACTTGTGGGTAGAGTTGAAGAAAAAAGCTGTATTTGTATCCAAGTCCAGTCTGCACCAACATTGGGAATGTGTAGAAGAGACCTGGGATCAGATTTTGGTCAAGATATGCTTGAATCTGATTCAGAGCCCAGAAGAATTCAGGCAGTATTGAAAACCAAAGGTGGATTTACCAAATACTAACAAAATAATAAAAATTAAAGGGATTGTCTCACTACATTGATTCATCTTACCTCAGTCCTGTTTTCTTGGTTTCATTTTGAATTCAGGGGCATGTTTACTGGCTTCCACTAGGCTGCAGTATAAGTAAGGTCTGTAGCTATAGCAATCAGTGCTGGCAGCCTATCAGGCGAGATCGAACAGGTCTGTAGCTATAGCGACCTGAGGAGCTGATGCAGCTCATACAAGAGGGGATATCTAGGAATAGGTAGGGCACTGTTAATGGACACATATTGCAAAGTGACTTGTTTTTACAAGATCTTTAACATAAAAAGTCATCCTTGTAGTGAGACAACCCCTTTAACACTTTGATTTTTAGGAGCAAAACTGTAACTACGCAGATGCTAAAATACTTGCAAGTCAAATGTATGTATAAGATAGGCAAGATGACTGTATATAAAATTACAGTAGCCTCATGTACAAAGCTGTAGTGTATGGAGAGATATGGAGCCTGAAAGTCACAAGTTCAAAACATTGTTACCATTTTGCTTGTCAGTGTAAAATATATTTACTGGATATGACTTTACAACACAAAAAAATTGTAAATATGCAAAACACTGCGGGAACATTTGTGGAGTCTCTCAATTTGTTCTGAGAAATAGTATCGCCTCCATCAGATCCTGCATACATGACCTCTCATCTGATCTCATTATTTTCAGGCTAGAGAACGGCCTCTCTACATTAACTTGGGTTGGGCGCAAAGCGGGGACCACGGGGGCAACATCTCTAACAATGTCAGAGTATAAAGGAATTGCCTCAGCCACAGTCAGTTTTGATGAATGGCTGATCTTCTACTTCTTTGAAAACAGGTGAAAAATTTTGCTGAAATTTGTTTGCCATGGGAGCGGAATCTTTTCCCCTGGGGCAGCGCTTTGCCTGCTCCATGTCATTAATTACACTCCTCCTGTGATGAGGCTGAAGATATGAGAGCAGTAGCACTGGCCGGACCCAATATCTCTTGCTCTTTGCATCGAACTAACTGGACCAACTAATTAGATATTTTGGGAGTCGGAGTCGGTCCATTGTATGATGACTCTGACTCCTGCAAAATAGCCACCGACCGACTCCGACTCCACGACTCCGACTCCACAGCCCTGGTTGCAGCCATGGAAGGCCCAGAAGGATGGACGAGGAAGACCGGGGTAACATGTAAAACGAAAGTCTCTCCTTATGAAGTGCCCCTACTTGAAAGGACAATGGCTCAGTACGGTAACGGACTGGATCGCTGAGGATCTCCCCACTGACGGAGGAGATGGCCAGAGGTTTCTCCAGGGGAACCACGGAGAGATTGTGTTGAGACACCAAGGCAGCGTTCAAGAAATTTCCAGCCGAACCAAGAACGCAGAAGCTTGAAAGTGGATCCCAGTTCCAGTGCTGACCAGGACGGGTATTTTCAGACGAGGAGATGAACTGCACACCCCTAGGAACGTCTTTCCCACGTAGCTTAGGTGCGCTCGTTCTCCCGGATGCCGTGGACGGAGCAGGCAACCCTTAAGGAGATGTTCAGGGCTGCCGCAGTAGAGACATCGGTTCTCCTCACGCCGTCGGTCAAATTCCTGCGGAGTCAGGTGGGCTCTATCCACTTGCTTGGCCTCTTCCATCGCTGACTGGGAAGGAGGCAGTGGAGGCCGTAGAAACACCGGCGCAAGACTGGGTAGACGACGGGTTCGGACCGGTTCCTGCTCCCGGCGGATCTCCTCACGTCTCTCCGTGAAATGGATATCAATCCGGGTTGCCAGATGGATGAGCTCACATAATGAGGATGGCGGATCCCGGTTGGAGAGTGCATCCTTAATCTGGCTGGAGAGGCCTTTCTTGAACGTAGCCCACAATGCAGCATCGTTCCAAGCCAACTCCGTTGCTAGTGTGCGGAATTGCACGGAGTAGTCACCTACGGAGTAGTTCGCTTGCTGCAGGTTCAACAGGGCGGTTTCAGCAGACGAAGCGCGGGCAGGCTCTTCAAAGATACTGCGAAACTCCTGTAGGAAAGTAGCTAAGTCTGCAGTGACGGATCGCCTCGGTCCCAGAGTGGAGTCGCCCAGGCCAGGGCTTTTCCAGAGAGAAGACTGACCACGAAGGCCACCTTGGATCTTTCCGAAGGGAACTGACCAGCCATAAGTTCCATGTGAAGGGAGCACTGGGTGATGAAGCCCCTTCAGGCCTTGGGGTCCCCGTCAAACTTTGTCGGCATGGACAACCGGAGTTTAGGACCGACTGGAGCGACAACTATGGGAGAGGCCACTGTAGCCGACTGCTGCTGCTGAGTGGCGATGAGCTGCTGCACCATAGTAGAAAGCCGATCGAGCTGCTGCGCTTGCTGCGCGATCTGTTGAGATTGCTTGACCACGACGGTGGTGAGGTTGGCGACGCTCGGTAAAGATACCTTGGCGGGATCCATGGCCAGATCTTACTGTCACGGTCTGCAGTAGTGGATCCACTGGACCACCGCAAGCGATGGCGTAAGCCACGCCAGGAAGCGGAATCTAAGTAGGTCCCGGTTTTCACCAGAGCCCGCCGCAAAGCGGGATGGACTTGCTGCAGTGGGAGTCTACCAGGTCGCTACCCTTGACGTGACCTGCTTGCGGTGGCAGCCGAGGTATTACATGGTACAAAATCGTCAGGCAGGCTCGTAGTTGGGGACAGGCAGAAGGTCAGGACAGACGGCTATGGTTCGTGGTCGTGGACAGGCAGAAGGTCAGGGCAGGCGGCAAGATTCGTGGTCAAAGGACAGAGGCAAGCGGTTCGGTACATGGTAATCAGAACAAGGCTTTAGGAATGCTTTCTCAATAGGCTAATGGCACTAAAGATCCGGCAAGGACACTAGGAAGGGGCTGGCTTAAATAGGGGCAGTGACCGGCAATAATCAATTACCGGTGCACTGGCCCTTTAAATTTAACAGAGCCGGCACACAGCGCATGCCCTAGGGAGCGGGGACGCATGCGCCGTGGGACAGAGGCTGAATCAGAAGCGTAGTCGGGTAAGTCACTTGTGGGACAGACGGGGGACCGAGCGCGCCTGCGACCCGGCATGTGGGTCGCAGCGCCGCTTGGCAGCGGGGCACGGATGCGCCTGTGACCCGGGATGAGGGTCGCAGGGGCATCCGTGACACATACTCATGATGCTTAAGGAATATCTCTCTGTAAATAAGTAAACTTTTACCAATTTAGATAATATCAAGTTAGGAGACTCAATGTAGTAATATTTATCTCAGATTAAATAATCTTTAGACTAGTTGTAATATCAATCTTTTTTTCTATAGCAACAACATATTCCATAGAACGTTTCAATTCGGAAGGTGAATGCACAAACAAAATCCGACATTGTATAGTAATAGAGTCCCCGCTGAGCAGTCCTCCATTACGGCTTTACACTGAAGGCTGAGGAATGTAAAATTCAGAAACTTAAGAATGAGACTTGGGCCAAATGACACCAACGTGATGACAGTATCTTGTATCACCAATGTATTGCATTAATTAACTGGATCTCATAAGGGTGCATCAGTAATGACAAAACAATGATCCTTCACCCCTTTACTACTTTCAAACTGCCCGTTAATCTTACATGTCCAGGGTGGTGACTGTACATCTCTATATGGATATTCTGGAACGTCTGTTAAGAGGACGCAGTTGCATACAAGTGCAGAGCTGGATGTCAGTGTTAGATGGCTCTCTACTAAGAAGGCAGGGATGGTTTATTACCCTCCATATCTTCCTGATCACTGTATATATAGTGCTATATGAGTGCTTTATATACACAGTAGCAGGAAGTCTCCCGACTTCTGATCACCGGCGGCAGTGGTCACGTGACCTACGGGGTTTGGCAGCTGCATGGGCTACTGAGTCTTATTAGACTCAGGTTAGCTCTGCAGTCATTACAGGGGATGTATTTCCCATGTATTTTCCATGAAACTGGAGCGAATACATCAGCCCCAGGGGAAATAAAAAAAAAAACTTTAAAAGAACTGTAAAAATGCGTACTTGCTCCTCAGAGGTCTTTTTCTGACCTTATGGGGGGCACAATATGTTAAATAAAATACTAATAAAAAGCACATAAAAAATAAAAAAAATAAGGTGCCAAAACTACATTATTTAGCCTTTCCCTTGATGACCTCAAAATCCTATAACACCAACATCTCTATATAAGTGCCCTGATGGAAAACTGACACAATTGCAAAAGTTATTTTAGCACTACTTTAGCTATTAAAAAATAAAGAAATAAGAAAAAATGTGAGAAATAGACTTTTACATATTATTTAATACTTTATCTCATATAAAAAGTACCATAAAAATTACATAAAAAGAAAGACTAATGTATCACGAAAAAAGGTGCAAAAATTAGTAGAATAACAGAATGCTAAAAAATGTTATAGAGTGCAAATTGCATCTACTAAGGAAAAGGAAAATGTGCCTGATCAGGTAGGGAGGAGGGGAGTAAACAGCTCGGTCAGAAACTGGTTAAGGACCAAGCCTGTTTTGGACTTAAGCCTGTTTTGTATCTGACAAATGTCACTTAATTGGGAATAACTTTTTAATGCTTTAACCTATAATATGATTTTTACAAATATTCGGTAATGTAGTCCTTTTTTATTTGTAAAAATGTCAAACTGTTGTAAAAAATTGGAATAGTCATACCAAATAAAATAGTCAATAAATAACAACATAAATCTACCATATGTCGAGTTTATGTTGGCATAATTCTTTTTAATATCCTTATTATTTAGTAGCAATTTTTAACATTTACAAGAAACTTTGCAACACAATTTTTTTTTTTGACTAGTTCAATTCTGATGTGGTTTTGAGGATCATGTATGCTAGAAACCCCAAATAATTAACTCATTTAAGTAACTTCTAAGTACTCAAAATAGTATTCAAAAAGTTTATTAACAATCTAGGTGCTTCACAGTAATTAAGGCAAAGTGGAGGTGAAACTTCAAAATTGCCCTTTTTTATTTTAGATTTTCCTTTTTCATCCATTATTTACTGGAACACAGAAGATGTTAACAGGGAAACACAGCTCAATATTGATCCTCCTGATAATTCAGTTTTTAGAACTATCACAGGTGTGGACATAATGTGATATCTGCAAGGTGTTAGCAGCTAATTGCAGCTAACACTCACCGGTTACAACGTGGGGGGGCACTGCCATCCTCGCCGTTCAACCCACCTTTGCCGCGGCATCTTAATGAATGAGAAACCGTTTCTCACTGTGATTGGATCCCCCACAGCGAAACTGCGGGCGTCCGATTGCTGAACATGGCAGCAAGAAGCCTTGGAATGCTTCCATTGCTGCCATGTTTTGAATTTCCCCGCTTCTGGCTCCTAGCAGGAAGTGGGGAAACCGCCATCTTGGTACACCATAATGCATTGTCTTTGCAATGCATTAGGCTGTATTAACGATCGCGCCCCCTAGTGGTGAAGCGCCCTAGGGGGACTCAAAGTTAAAGTAAAACAAAACAATTTTAAAGTGTAAAAAAATTTTAAAAAGTATTAAAAGTTCAAATCACCCCCTTTTGCCATTTTACAAATAAAAAAAAAAAATAATAAAAAAGTTACACATATTTGGTATCGTCGCGTCCGAGAAAGTCGGATCCATAAAAATATAACATCATTTATCCCGTATGCTGAACATCATAGAAGATAAAAATTCCAAACACAGAAATTGCGGTTTTTTTTGGTCATTTCACGTCCCATAAAAATGATAAAAGTGATCAAAAAAGTCGCATGCATTCCAAGGTGCAAGCAATAAAAAGTACACGTCAGCCCACAAAAAATGCAACCTCACTGATGTCCGGTGTTAGTACAAAAAAGTTATTGGTCAAAAAAAAAAATGGCGCCGCAGCGCAAATTTCAAAAATAGAAAATGTTTGGAATTTTTTTTACGGTATCAAAACATAACAAAAACCATACATGTTATGGCAGATGCATATCAACCTGTAGAATACAGATAACACATCATTCTTACCGAAGAATGAACGCCGTAAAAGTAAAACTCCTGCAAACATGGCGCAAGTAGTTTTTTTTTTTACATTTTGCTCCACTTAGAATTTTTTTGCCGTTTCCCATTAAGTTCTATGGTAATAAGAATAAAACCATTAGAAAGTACATCTTGTCCCGCAAAATAAAAGACCTCATGTGTCTATGTAGGTGGAAAAATAAAAAAGTAATGGCTTTCAGAAAGCAAAGAGGAAAAAAATTTAGAGCCAAATTATTATGACCGTCTATCAGGAAGGGGTTAAGAAATACATCCAAGTATTTTGACTCCTCAGGTGTTTCACAGATTGTTTTAGTGCTGGGCAGAAAAAAGAAATAAATTAAATTTTTCCTAATTCTATACAATTTTAGCACAAAATGTTTTATTTTTACAAGGAATGCGGGAGAAAAAGCACCTCAAAGTGTATTATGTAACTTCTTCCAAGTATGGAAATACCCCATACTTTGGTGTAAACCGCTATTTGCATTTGAAAACCTCCTGAAGCACTGGTACAGATGAAACCTACCAGCAGTCTCCCCATTTTGATTCAACACCCCTCATGGATCTCATTTAGGGGTGTATTGTGCATCTTGGCCCCACAAGTGTTTTCGTATTAGCACTGAGCCATGAAAATGAAAGGCAAATAAAAAAAAACAGTAATTCTTCTATTTTTTGGGACTTTATTTTACTGCTTTTGCCGTGCAGTATAAATAATATAACTTAACTATGCTGTCGGTACAATTACAGCAGTATCAATCCTTTATAGTTTATATGTTTTATTACTTTTACGCAATAGAAATCCTTTTTTTAAAAAGTTGTGTTTATATGTTGCTATGTTCTTAAAACCATAAACTTCTCTGTTTACAGAGCTGTATAAGGGTTTGTTTTTTGCGGGACGAGTTTACATTTTCATTGGTACCATTTTGGTACTAATTTCTTTCAAGATGGGGTGCAGAGTGTACATTAATGAGCAAAAAAATGAACTTTTTTGATCTTACCAAATGGCTTCAATGAAACAAAGAGTGAAAAATTTAAAGGGTTCTGAATACCTTCCGTACCCATTGTAATTTTTTATATTTTACTACTTTCACAAAATGGAAAAAAGTTTTTTTTTTTTTTTTTTAAAGAAAACATAGTCTGAGAACCGTTTACATTTTGTTTTTTTTTTTGGTATACAGAGCTGTATAAGGGCTTTTTTTGCAGGATGAGACATTTTCATTGGTATCATTTCGAGGGATAAATGACTTTTTGATCACCTTTTAATGCTTTATATGAGAGGCAAAATAGAGAAAATGCAGCATTCTTGGTATTGCTGATAAGAAGCAATGGAGCGGGTTCACTTGTGAAGTCTGCTCCATAAGTGGTGGGTGCCAAGTGCTAATAACAGCTGACACCTCGTACAGCACAAAATAAATAAAAATGCAAAAATAAGAAAATAATTAAGAGAGGAATTCCAAATGGCCCCCTTTTTTAACAGCTTTCCCAAAGCGTTTAAACAAAGAACGTACCGCCTTTCCTATATAGAATAGACCGCACTGACAACACACAGCATACACCATAAAATCTGACCAACAAGTGATAAATTGTTTTACAATATATTCCAAGCCTCCTAATTTAACAGTGAATCCCTCACTTATATGTATACTTAAAGAACACGATCCACATTTATGATCACCCTTCGGGGTGGCAAATTTAAACCCACCTTTAGATTTAGGAGCAAGTCTAACTCTCTCTAGTTCATCTCTCAAATTCTTAAATCTATGAAAAGAGACAATAAGGGGTTGACTAGTTTTTTCTTTCAAGTCATCATCCAACTTAACAATGCCAACCCTTTTCAGAGTATTTTTAATGTGTTCAGACATGGGACAAAATGAAAAAGAAAAAATGCATCTATCAGTATCCTTACATCTCCTAGTTCCAAACAACATATGATGTCTATTTTGATTCTTGGCTTTCAGAAACACTCTTGAAATCAATATTTCACTATATTCTCTCAATTTCAGTCTATCCAGTCTATCCATTAGTTTCACAGACTGATCTAAAAAGACTTAAATACTATTAATCCTTCCTAACCTTAGGAATTGTCCATAAGGCAACCCTCTCTTAAGATGTTCTGGTTGAAAGCTACCATACTGTAAAATAGTGTTAGCGTTTTTATCGACAAATTTAAAATTTGGAAAGGGTTTTTATGGTGACAAATTTTTCCCAATCATCGATAATTAAGTTTAAATCTGACTCACTATTAAATCGCGTTTTTTTCGGCGCTTCCTGAAATTTTTTGGCGGCCACAAATCAATTAAAATAGAGCGGGGTGAGATGTGTGTGCGACTCATGACTGGTTTGTATGGTTGCGTTTGGGCCTGGAAAAATCACATGACCTCTTTTTTACATAGAACAGCTTCCTTTTTCAGCCTCAGTGTCCTCAGCGTTCATGGGGAAAGACTTGCGCTCTGCCTGGGGCCCACACTCAGCAAAATTTAGTCATTCTGCCAGAGAAACCTCTGCTTTTACGGGACCTTTCCCAAATTTTAGTTATATTAAGATTTGAAGATTTTAGTAGTTAGCTAAAAATTTTTAAAGCACACTCCCGGGTTAAAGTCACGGCGGAGGGACGGGGGGGGGGGGGGGCCCCCGGGGCGAACACAGAAACTCTATCTAAAAAGAACTTTGGGGATAAAGTTCACCAAACTTAGTGTAGATATTGTAGTGGAAATATCTTTATTATTAACATTTGCTATTGAAGTATTTTCCGGGATATTGGCAGTCTGAACTTATTTTGGAAAAACATCTTTTCAGAAACTGCAGGTCCTTTGTTACTAAAAACTCCACTTTTTTTATCAGTATACATTTCAGATAGGTTTCAATTTTACCCTTTACACCTTGACTGTTATATTTAAACCTTGCCTTAAATTACAATCCACAATTTTGTATCAGCCCAGCACAGGTTGTTTGTTGCCAAAAATCCCCCGGTATCGTACAAAACATCACTTTTACTGTTTTTTGACTTTTGGCACCCATTACTTTTCATTGACGCAGCATCTACAAAACTTAAAACGCAATTCTATATTCACCACAGGTAAATTTGAAAGGTGCAAAAAATACAGTTTATTAATCAAACATAACGTTACGTGTTTTTTGACTTTGGCCCCCAGAAAAGTTCATTACGCAGCATCTACTAAATTTTAAAACAGCAATTCATATTCACCACAGTGAATAAAGGTGCAAAAAATACCGTTTATTTAAATCAAAACAAACAGTTTACGTTTTTTTTTGATTTTTGCGCACCCATCTGTTCATTGACGCAGCACACAAAATCTTAAAACAGCAATCATTTTCACCCAGGTGAATTGAAAGGTGCAAAAAATACATTTTTATTATACAAAACATAACAGATACCTTTTTTTTGACTTTATTGGAAAAGTATGTTATTTACCACATCTACGAAAAATCTTAAAACAGAAATTCTATATTCACCACAGGTGTTTGAAAGGTGCAAAAAAAACCGTTTATTTATATCAAAACAAACAGTTACTGTTTTTTGTTTTTTGCGCACCCAGTACTTTCATTGACGAGCATCTACGAAATTTTAAAAACAGCAATTCTAAATTCACCACGGGTGAATTAAAAGGTGCAAAAAATACTGTTTTTATACAAAAAACATAACAATACGTGTTTTTTGACTTTTCGCCCCCATACTGTTCATTGACGCAGCATCTACTAAATTTTAAAACAGCAATTTTTATATTCACCACGGGTTAAATTAAAAGGTCAAAAAAACCGTTTTTTTAATAAAAAATAACATTTTACGTTTTTTTTTGACTTTGCGCCCCCAGAAACTGTTCATTGACGCAGCAACTACTAAATCTTAAAACAAAATTTCTATATTCCCCAACAGTGAATTAAAAGGGTCAAAAAATACCGTTTTTAATACAAAAATAACATTTACTTTTTTTTTTGACTTTTCGCACCCATACTGTTCTTACGCAGCATCTACGTAAATCAAAAAACCAATTCATTTTCCCACCACGTGAATTGAAAGGTAAAAAAATACCGTTTTTTATATAAAAACAAACAGTTAGGGTTTTTTTTTGACTTTTGCGCCCCAGTACTTTCATTGACGCAGCATCTACGTAAATTTTAAACAGAAATTTCTATATTCCCCACAGGTAATTGAAAGGGCAAAAAATACCGTGTATTATACAAAACATAACAATACGTTTTTTTTTGACTTTTGCGCACCCAGACGTTCTTGACCACCTCTAAATCAAAACGCAATTCTATATTCACCAAAAGGTGAATTGAAAGGTAAAAAAATACCGGGTTATTAACAAAACAAACAATACTTTTTTTTGACTTTTGCCCCCCAGTACTGTCATTGACGCAGCACTACAAAATTTTAAAAACAATTCAAATCCCCACAGGTGAATTGAAAGGTCAAAAAAAACGTTTTTTTTAATCAAAACAAAAATTTTTTACTTTTTTTGATTTTTGCGCACCCAGTACTGTTCATTGACCACATCACGTAAATTTTAAAACAGCAAACATTTTAAAACCACAGGGAATTGAAAGGTCAAAAAATACCGTGTTTATACGAAAACATAACAGATACTTTTTTTTTTGATTTTTTCGCCCCCAAAAAAACTGTCAGACGCAGCTCACGTAAATCTTAAAAAGCAATTCAAAATTCCCACAGGTAAATTTAAAAGGTCAAAAATACCGTTTATTATATCAAAACATAACATTTACTGTTTTTTGATTTTTGGCGCCCCCCAGTACTTTTCATTGAGCAGCATCTATAAATTTTAAAAACCAAAATTCTATATTCACCACAGGAATTGAAAGGGGCAAAAAATCCCGTTTTATTATACAAAACATAACGTTACTTTTTTTTGATTTTTGCCACCCAGTACTTTCATTGACGCAAAAACTACTAAATCTTAAAACAGAAATTTCCTATATCACCACAGGTGAATTGAAAGGTGCAAAAAATACCGTGTATTATACGAAAACATAACAGAAGTGTTTTTTGATTTTTTCGCACCCTACTTTTTCATTGACGAAAGCATTTTTACGTAAATCTTAAAACAGAAATTCTATATTCCCACAGGTAAAATTAAAGGTGCAAAAAATACCTTTTATTATACGAAAACATAACCAGAAACTTTTTTTTGACTTTTGCGACCCAACTTTTCATTGACGCAGCAAATACAAAAAACTTAAAACACAATTCTATATTCACCACAGGTGAATTAAAGGTGCAAAAAATACCGTTTTATTATCAAAACATAACAGTTACGTGTTTTTTGATTTTTTTCGCACCCAGTACTGTTCATTGACCACATAACGAATCTTAAAACACAATTCATATTCACCACAGGTGAATTGAAAGGTAAAAAAATACCGTTTTTTAAAAAACAAACAGAAACGTTTTTTTTGATTTTTTCGCCCCCAGTACTTTTCATTGACGCAGCACTACTAAATCTTAAAACAGAAATTTCTATTTTTCACCACGGGGAAATTTAAAAGGGGAAAAAAATACTTTTTTATTTAATCAAAACATAACGATCGTGTTTTTGACTTTTGCGCACCCAGTACGTTCATTGACCAGCATCTACGAAATTTTAAAACAGCAATTCAAAATTTTCACCCGGTAATTTAAAAGGTCAAAAAAATACCTGTATTATACAAAACAAAACAGAAAAATTTTTTTTACTTTTTGCCACCCAGACTGTTCATTGACGCAGCATCTACTAAACTTAAAACAGCAATTCTATATTCCCCACGGGGTAAATTTAAAAGGGTGCAAAAAATACCGTATTATACAAAACAAAACAGTTTACTTTTTTTTTTGACTTTTGCCACCCGTACTTTTCATTGACCAGATCACTAAATCTTAAAAACAGCAATTCTAATTAAACCACGGGTGAATTAAAGGGTCAAAAAATACCGTTTTTTATATAAAAACATAACATTACTGTTTTTTGATTTTTGCCCCCCAGTACTGTTCATTTTACGCAGCATCTACGAAAATCTTAAAACACAATTCTATATTCCCACAGGTGAATTGAAAGGTGCAAAAAAAACCATTTTTTTAACCAAAACATAACAGATACGTTTTTTTGGAATTTTTGCCCACCAATTTTGATAACCCTTTTGAGTTAAATTTGAATCCAGCTTTTTGTTTTGTTTTTGAGGGTTTTGAGAAAGTTTGGATTTGCCGTCTTTAAAAAGAAATTTTCCAAAACTATTCCAACCTTCTAAAATTTTTATATTTCTACAGGGAGCGAAATGCAGTGAAACACAAAGAGGGGGGTAGCACAGGAGGAGGGGAACGAGAAAAGGGTCCCTTTTCCATGCGGGCGACAACACCATGCCAGGGATCGTCAGTTGAGGCCGTCGGGCCGTAAACGCTGCTCAGGGCCCTGTGAATCTAAGTACGAACATCGGCGCCAATCTGCCCTTAGGGTTAAGCAACCTGCATCTAGCAGTTTACCCCCCTCGTCCCCCAGTCACGGCCACAAATGTCGTCATCACATCATCAGCTCCGCCAACATAAAGCAGCCCAAATGTCAACCGGTACCCCCATTTGGGGATAACCTTTGTTGAAGCCCTCTTTGATGACAAAAGGGGTTGGGTCAAAAGGGCAGTTAAAAGATCAAGAGATGTTTTAGTCTGCTCTTACCCCAGTTACTGATGCCACCAGAGGGGGGAAGGAAGCCGGCAATGGGAAAAAATCCCGGGGGGTCGGCAACGCCTTGCAGTGCCCCTTGCTTGTACCCCGCACTTCGGGATGCGAAAGTCAGGACACCAAGTCACCTGGTTGATGATGATGATGAGACGAATTGCGGATCCATCCTGGTTTTTTTCCGCAAAATTTTTCTTGCGAGCGCTTCATCATGGACAGGGGGAAGACGTGGGGTAGTGTCAATCGGCCCCCCCACAAAAAGGAGAGGGCGGTCGCAGAAGTCCGCTGATAAGATTCCGCCACCACGGTCCGCAAACCCCCCGCTCCCGCTTATCGCCTAAAAAAGGGGTCCGGGGATCTTCAAGCCTGGGCCTCTTTGAGCAACCTCTATTCCCCCAGCGATGCCATATGCCGCCTTTCCCGAAAAACCATAAGTAGAGGAAAGAACCTTAAGTGGTTAACCACCACCAACAGTCTAGTCACATGCAGCGAAAAGGGGGGAAAGGAGGGAAACTTGGCCAAAAAAGGCCAACCCACGCCGGCCTCCAACCACTGTCACACCCTCGTCTCCGCCCCCCCCTCCTCCCCCCCACCACCAAGCTTCCTCCGCTGCCCATTCTCTCAGATCATGATCAGGATCACCCCGCTTCAGCCCCCACCGTCGCCCCAGTACCACCAGCACCACCCCAAAACCCACCCCCCTCTCCTTTCCCCCGTTTTACGACCTCACGCCGTACACCGCCAGTCTAGCAGCCAGCCTTCTTCTTTTTCCCGGGTTTTGGGGAAAAGAAGAAACACTTTTAAACCCCAAAACCCCCCAAAGCCAAAAGCCTGAATTCGGCATTGCCAGGCTTTTGCCCTTGGGAAAAGTTCCTTTCCGTCTGTGGACACGATGGTTCCGCCCTATGGCCCTCGCCTTTCCCCCAATCCCGATGCCGACAGGGTTTCTTTTGCCAAAAACCGTCCCTGGGGCCCTGGGCCCCCCTGTCATCTAAAATTTCAAGCGCGTTGTTGCATCTGTGTCCCCAAAAGTCCTCTCACCACCGACCATGGGCTATAAGCACGGGCCCGGGGCCCCTATATCTCAGTGACAGCTCACGGGTGAATGGGTGGGGTGTCTCTGGGGGGGACGGGGGTCTCAGGCTCGCGCACCTCTCAAAACGCAGGGATGGGGCAGGGGTCTTTTTCCCCCAGTCCCTGGGGCATCACTGCCCCAAACCCAGGCCATGTTTAAATTAATTGCCTTGGAACCGTCCACACAAGTCAACTTTGGACGGTCTAACAACGAGACCGAGGCTGGCTGGTGGGAAAAAACCTTGTGCCAGGCAAGGTGGGGTGCGTAACGGAAAAACTGCTGGCCGCCTTAAGATCGAGGCTGGGGCACATCCCTTTCCTGGAAAATTCATGAAACCTTTTTCGTCCCCAAAATTTCTAAAGACTACCCGGGTCTGGACTGCCCGCTGAAAAGGTCGGGTCTGATTCGCACTTCCCCGTTCGCACCCCGCTTCAACCCCCTGCCGCGTTGCCGCGTCACTCGGCCTCCCCTCAACCGTCCATTGTTTAGGGGGCAACACGCGGAATCCACCCTCCAATGCTCCAGATTTTGGGAGCAGCGCAATGCCATTACCTACGAAGTGAACTGGCCTGACAACACGGTGGACCTCGGGGTTTTTTAACCACCGAGAGTGGAGGCAGGTGAAAAGCTCTGCACCATCCTTCCCCTTTTTAAGAACCACCAAAATGGTCTTTTGGACAATGCCCTTTTTAGCATGACTTTGGTTTATCTTTTTCTGGAAAGATCGTTGGACACTCTGAAACAACAGGCCCCGCCACGACGGGGGAGGAGACGGACAAAAGATCGACACGGAGCCTTTTCTCTCCGCAAAAACCCCAAGGGCCCCCCGTTTTTCACAATTTCACGGGCTTCATTAGGGAGTGGTTTGGGGGCCAGACTATTCAAATGGGGCCCTCAGCTCTCAGGGGGCATCATCTCACAACCAGGGGGGTTTTTTGAAGCTGTGCCGGAGGGACGGAGGAGGGAGAGGGAGTATTCCTAACACCGATGATACCGACTCCCTGCCTTGGAAAGGGTTTTGGCGCGACTTTAAGGAGGAGGAAATGAGGGGGACATTTTCTATGCCCCCGACCCCAAAGGGTTTTGGGGAAAACAAGGCTCCATCTCTCACTGAGTCTTGATGCTCCATTTTTTCCCCCAACAGATCCTCGCAAAGGGCCCCAAAATGAACAAAGTTACTGGGGGCCACCCCCTGGATCCCCGTACAAAAAAAAATCAGCACTTTCCTTCCCCCCACCCAAAAAAGAGATTAAAAAACAGGGAAAGGGAAACCTTTCGATGATCAACGGGAACATCTGTTGCCCCGCTTCCTTCCCCAAATTCACGGGGGAACAACATCAGCGACTGACAGCAGTAATTTCCAAGTACTAGCGGCACACAGCAAGTGGCAAAGCCAATGGTAACCCTGGCAATCTTTGTTTACCACCTCACCAACGCAGCAATGGGGCACCATCCAACACACAGGATCAGCTTAAGATCATGGGGCACCACTATCGCGTCCAACACCATGTTTTTTTTATGTGTTCCGGGCCCAAAAGACTTTTGGGTACCCCAAAGGGCAATGGGCCCCAGCTGGCTCGTCACGCCATAAGGTTTGTCCTCCCCGCACCCCCATATCGAGCGGACCTTCACACAGCTGGGGAGTCATTACAGACAAACGCATCCGGCTTTCCCCAATAATGTGGATCGTTTGACTTTCTCAAAATAATCAGGCATGGATCCTGATGATGTTTTGGCCCCAAATTTCCGAGGGCACCCTTATTTGCCGGTCACTTCACTTCCTTTTTAAACAGAAATGGCCCTTTAAAAATTTTTTTTTTAAAAATTTTATTTTTTACTGCAATTTTTATTCTCTTTTCCCAACATTTCTTTTTATGGTTTTGCTGTAGGAGACTGTAAAAACAGCAAAGGGTTTTAAGACAACACCTATCCATTACTCACTTTTTAAAAGTTTTTTTTGCATTGCAATGGTTTTGAGGGCATGTTGCTTTAGATACAGCAATAATCAGGTCCTTTGGGAAAAGAAATGTGACTTCTAAGTGGCAATTTCTCCCTCACAATTTTTATAGTGCTGAAATTCAATTTTAATTTTTTTTGGGGGGCATGTTGCGTTGATACAGCTATAATTTAAGGCCTTTGGGGTAGAAAATTTGGGTTCTAAGTGCATTTCTCCCCCACAATTTTTTAAAAGTGGCTGAGAATTTTTTTTATAAATTTTTTTGGGGCATGCTGCTTTGAAATGCAGCAATACACAGATCCAAAAAAAAAAAAATTTTTTTCTAACGACATTTTTTCTTCACAATTTCCCAAAATGGGGTCAAGGTCTGCTTTTAATTTTTGGGGGGGGTTTTTGTGTGACCTGCAGCTATACTACAGTCCTATTTTAAAAAAGTTTTTTCAACAGACATTTGTTCTTCACAATTTACCAAAAGGGGTCAAAGGGGGCATGCTTTGAATTTTGGGGGCATTTTGCGTGACAGCACTAACTACAGTCCTATTCTAAAAAAGTTTTTTCTAACAGACAATTTTCTTTACAATTGACCCAAAATGGCTCAAGGGGCATGCTTTGAATTTTTGGGGGCATTTTGCTGTGACAGCAGCATACTCAGGCCTATTCTAAAAAAGTTGTTTCTAACAGACTTTGTTCTTCACAATTGACCAAATGGCTCAAGGTCAGCTTTGAATTTTTTGGGGGATTTTGCGTGACAAAACACTTATACAGGGCCATTCTAAAAATGTTTTTTAACAGACATTTGTTCTTTACAATTGACCCAAAATGGCTCAAAGGGCTGCTTTGAATTTTTGGGGGGTTTTTTCTGTACTCAAACATACACAGGTCCATTCAAAAAATGTTTTTCTAAAAGAATTTGTTTTTTCACAATTGTCAAGATGCTCAAGGGTGATGGGCGTCAAAACAAATAGGTAGGGCACTGTTTAAGGGCACATATTGCAAAAGACTTTTTTTTTGCAAGATCTTTAAAAAGCTATCAATCCCCGTATTGGGGAAAAACCCCTTTAATACAATTAAAAAAAAAGAAACAAAACAGGTGGGATTTTCCCTCCTATTTTAAAAATGTGTTTTTTAGAATTAAAGTACTAAAAACTTTCAGACAAAAAAACTTTTAAAAAAATCCTCTGAATTGTACAGGGGGGGACAAAAACTTGACCAGTTAGTTTTTCGAAACATGAGTAGGAGCACAGACAGAGAACAAATTACAGAGACCATTTCCCCACACTTTATAAAATGAAAAAAGAATCCCAAATAAAGGGGACCTGGGAACAGGACGTTAACCACCAAATTTCCCAATGAAAGCTCAATTTGGGCCACACTCTACGGAGGGGCAACGCTACCCAGGTATTTACGTGTACAAGAAGGGTGGAGTTCTCACACTTCCGCTTCCGCACTCTGCTTTTAGCACGACAGTTTTCGTTTCTTTCGCATCAGGGGATTTTAACCTGCGTGTTTTTTAGATGACGGACGCCAGCCTGGGCTTTCCCGCACCCACTTAACTCCGGCCCTGGGTCATTTGGGCCCCGGACAGGTATGGGGCAATGTCCATGAAACTAAAATGGGTTGAAAAACTCCTTTTTTTTCCCCACTTTTTAAATGTGGGGGGGCATGCAGGTTTTTGGGGTCATGCTGTGGGCCCCGACAGGTAAGTCATGTCCCGTGAAACTAAAATGGTGGTTGAAAACCCTTTTTTCCGTCACTTTTTAAAAGTTGGGTCATGGCAGGTTTGGGGGGTCATCGTGGCCCAGGACAGGTAAAATCAAGCCATGAAACTAAAAGGGGGTTAAAGCCCCCTTTTTTTCCGGCACTTTTTTAAAATTGGGGGGGCATGCAGGTTTGGGCTCAGCTGTGGCCCAGGGCAGATAGTCAATGCCAGTGAAACTAAAATGGAGTTAAAGAACCCTTTTTCCAGCACTTTTTTTAAAGTGGGGTCATGCAGGTTTTTTTGGGCTCATGCGCTTCCAGGACAGGGATTTTCAATTCCCTTCAAATAACAGAGGTTCAAATCTACGCCTTCTGGCACTTTTTTAATTTTTTGGGGGATGCAGTTTTAAGGGCCCGCTTTGGGGAAAAAAGACAGGGATAGTAAATGGGCTGTGACTTTTTTTTTGTGACTTTTATAACCAAGTGTGTTGCCTCAATGTAGGACGTATCCATTTGACTGTTGTGGATGTTAATTTCAGCTTCTCCAGCCTTTTTTTGGGTGTAATAATGAAGGTGTTGTTGCTCTCCCATAGACTTTAATGGTAATCGCTCATAATCGATGCTCACTATCGAAAAACCTTATCGATAGCGGCCGACTATCGACTATCGATCGATCTCGATAGCCAACGCAATCGCTCATCACTAGTAATAAGGAATTACTGTCCGTAGGTTCCCTTTAACCCTTTGTGATAATATCATCCCCTTCCAAACATATGGTCACATCCAAAAATTTAATTTGTGGACCTCTACAGTTAGATGTAAATTCTATATTAATCTAATTGATATTAATGCATTCCACAAACTTCTTCAACTGACCTTCCATCCCGACCACACAAGAAAGATGTCATTAAAGAAATGTGACCAGTACACAATGTACTTCAGGAATGTGTTCCTAACATTATATATGCACTTTTCTTCCCAATAAGCTAAAAAATGTTAGCAAATGTTGGTGTCACTGTCATACCCATCGCTGTCCCAGTGTTCTGTACAAACCACTCATTCAATAAACGAAAGGCATAAATTCCAAAGGGTCACATATAAAATCCACGTATGTCTCCATAATCTGCAGGCCGCTTAAAAATGCTCGAGCAGCTGCTAAAGTATGGTGTGTTCTAGTGTATAGGCCGGCGACATCAATTGTTGCCAGGCCATACCCAGAAGACACCACCAACCCTGATAGGTTCTGCAACAATGCCTTCATATCCATCAAAAAAGAAGGAATATTCGACAGTAATGGTCTTTGGTACCAGTCCAAATAATGGGATATTGGTTCTATAACCAATCCTCGTCCAGCCGCAATCGGACATCCTGAGGGGTTGTCAAGAGACTTGTGTGTTTTTGGAAGGAAATATCAATTTGGTTTAGATGGAGCCCTCAGATATAATTTATCAGCCAATTTAGGTGTAAGAAAGCCTATATCAACACCCTTTCTTAATAAGGATTGTAGGTGTTTTTGATATTTACTCAACGGGTTGTAACTCACATTGGTGTTAACATCATATAATTGGAGATGGGCTTCATTGATATAATATTTTCTATTCATAACAACTCCAGCGGGTACGGAAAGTATTGAAAACCCTTTAAATTTTTCACTCATTGTTTCATTGCAGCCATTTGGTAAGATCAAAAAAATGTAAATTTTTGCTCATCTTGAAAGAAAAAAAAAAGAAATGTAGATATTTTTGCAAATTTATTAAACAAGAAAAACCTGAAATATCACATGGTCGTAAGTATTCAGACCTTTTGCTGAGTATTCAGTAGAAGCACCCTTTTGAGCTAGTATATAAGTCTCCTTGGGAATGATGCAACAAGTTTTTCACACCTGGATTTGGGGATCCTCTGCCATTCTTCCTTGCAGATCTTTTCCAGTTCCCTCAGGTTGGATGGTAAAGGTTGATGGACAGCCATTTTTAAGTCTCTCCAGAGATGCTCAGTTGGGTTTATGTCAGGGCTCTGGCTGGGACAGTCAAGAATGGTCACAGAGTTGTTCTGAAGCCACTACTTTGTTATTTTAGCTGTGTGCTTAGGGTCATTGTCTTGTTGGAAGAAGAACTTTTGGCCCAGTCTGAGGTCCAGAACACTCTTGAAGAGGGCAGGTGATGAGCAGTAACTGGATTTCTCCACACATACTGCTTAGAATTAACACCAAAAAGTTCAATCTTCGTCTTGTCAGACCAGAGAATCTTATTTCTCATAGTCTGGGAGTCCTTCATGTGTTTTTTTGCAAAGTGTATGCGGGCTTTCATATGTATTGCACTGAGGAGAGGCTTCCGTCAGAAAACTTTCTCCCATCTCCCTACTGCATCTCTGGAGCTCAGCCATAGTGATCTTGGGGTTCTTCTTTACCTCTCTCACCAAGGCTCTTCTCCCACGATTGCTTAGTTTGGCTATACGGCCAGGTCGAGGAAGAGTTGTGGTCTTCCCAAACTTCTTCCATTTAAGGATTCTGGAGGACTCTGTGCTCTTAGGAACCTTGAGTGCAGAAATTCTTTGGTAACCTTGGCCATATCTATGCCTTGCCACAATTGTGTCTCTGAGCTCCTTGGGCAGTTCCTTAGACCTCATGATTCTCATGTACACTGACATGCACTGTGAGCTGTGAGGTCTTATATAGACAGGTGTGTGCCATTCCTAATCAAGTCCAATCAGTTTAATTAAACACAGCTGTACTCCAATGAAGGAGTAGAACCATCTCAAGGAGGATCAGAAGGTAATGGACAGCATATGAGTTAAATATGAGTGTCACAATAATGGGTCTGAATACTTATTACCATGTGATATTTTAGTTTTCCTAATAAATTTGCCAAAATTTCTACATTTCTGTTTTTTTTCCTTTCAAGATGGGGTGCAGAGTGTACATTAATGAGCAAAAAAAATACTTTTCTGATCTTATCAAATGGCCGCAATGAAACAAAAAATGAAAATGTTAAAGGGGTCTGAATACTTTTTGTACCCATTGTATATTTCCCCCTTGTCAGCGGGTTTTATCACCAATTTACTATTAGTCTTTAACCGGTGTAATGCTTTTTTTTTCTTCTCTTGTAATATTAGCAGGCGCAATAGGAAATTGTAAAGCACCAACATATAAAAAATTTGTCCCGGGTGAAAGGGGGGGGGGGGGGGAGTCAACAAATACCCCCAAAATTTGACGATTCCTCATAATTTTTAAACAGGTGGGTTTACCCTATAAAAAAATGAGCAAAAAATCCTTAAGTGTCTTCAATTCAAAAATACTCCCAAGCATAAATTCCAAAAGGTCTATCGGAGCTGGAAATTCCCCCTCTCGACAATGTTCTGATATTGGTGTCTTTTTATTTTTAAAGATTTTAGTGAGGTTCAGCTTTCTAAGGGACTTACTTAGATTGATTTGAAATTGTGTGTGATTAAATGTATTAGTGAAACAAAAGGGTTGCCTTATGGACAATTCCTAAGGTTAAGAAGGATTATAGAAATTTATAAAGACTTTTTGATCATTGTGGAACAAATGGTAACAAAAGTGGGGGAAATTTCATGAAATATTTATTTATTACTTGTCATTCAGATTTTTTTGTGTATGCTATGTGGTGTCAGTGTGGTCTATTCTATATAGGAAAGACGATACATCCCTTGTTTAAACACATACACCAACATATATACTCATTAGAAACTGGAAAAGGTGCACCAAGATTTATCACACATATGAAGGACATACACAATAATGAGATCTCAGGTTTACTTTTTGCTGGATTATAACGTATATTTTTTCCAGTAGTACTCCTGAGACATGAGGCGGAATTGATTTTGCATTCGGGAGCATTGGGGTCCAAGGGTTGTGAAATGACTTGTCAAAATTTTTTTATGGGTTTTTTAAGTTTTTAATTGATTGTGTGTATACCTGGTTTTAATTTGATTGACAGGTGGGTTGGAGATTTAAGGATGGACTTGCATCATCTCTCATAGGGCTTTAAGAAAGCGTCAGTGGACGCAAAACGGCTTTAGGCCATACTCACTGTGTCTTTCCCACTACTGATGTCTGTGCATTATACTGAACAAAGTTGAAGGAAACAAATTGTGAGTATGCGAAAAAGTTTATACTTTGGGTCATATGGCCAGGGAAATGATAAAAAAGGGGTTTGATCAATCCCTAAGGGGGGAGATTCAATTTTTTTTATAAAAGTTAAGGGATTTTATCAAATCACTGACTTTCTTTAGGGAAATCACCCCAGAGTGATTTGATCATCTTTCTTAGGAATTCGATCAAATCCCTATTTTCATCATTTCCCTGCAACATATATAGAGAAAGGTTTTTATTAAAAAAAAGTAAGGAAAAATAATTAAAACCCTACATACAGTATTTGGTATCAACGGAATTATTCTAACCTTCATAATACAAATAACATATCATTTTATAAGAGTGAATGCCATAAACCCCACACCCCCTGCTTGCAGACATGGCATAAGTTCATTTTTTCACATTTCACACCACATAGAATTTTTGGGGGGTTTTCCAGTACATTAAATGGTGCAGTCAAAAACAAGCCCTCATATGATTATGTAAATGAAAAAATAAAAATGTTATGGCTCTTGGAAGATGGAGAGGAAAAAATTAATGTGACAAATAAAAAATAGGCTGCAGTGGGAGGGGGTTTAAAGAAGGTAAAAAAAAGTGATGTGAGCACTTCCTCATCAGTCCTACACCTGGGTCTTCATTACACCAGGACAGATTTTCATCACTTGAAAGAAAAAATAAAGACCCACAGTAAATTCCAGGAAGGAAAGATATAAATTAAGGTTTGATGACAAAAAATGAACTCCTTGGCACTCACTGGATATGTTTAACACCCCTTTATTCACAACTTATAGTTGTTTGTGCAGTGTCAGTAATTGCATTCTATTATGGAGCGTTTGGCTTGCTGGACTTGAGGTCACCAGAGCAAGCACTATACTAGATGAGTAATACTGGGCACCATATGGCATACAAAACACATCATTTGGAGGTTTGACAAGTGTCTGTCCACATTCTATGACCACATTTTGAATAAATATAAATATCTGGTGAGTTCCTTGGCGTTTGTTTTTTGACATTGAAGATTTATGTAAGCTGTGGGGCCTTTCTCCATTAAAGGGGTTGTCTCACTCCATCAATTCATCTTACCTCAGGTCCTGTGTTCTTGGTTTCATTTTGAATTCATGGGGGTGTTTACTGGCTTCCACTAGGCTGCAGTAGAAGCCAGGTCTGTAGCTATAGCAACCAGTCCTGGCAACCTATCATGAGAGAGTAAACAGGTCTGTAGCTCTAGTGACCTGAGGAGCTGATGCAGCCCATACAAGAGGGGATATCTCAGAATAGGTCGAACACTGCTAATCGACACATCTTGCAAAGTGACTTGTTTTTGCAAGATTTTAAAAAATAAAAAGCAATTTTTTGTAATGAGCAACCCCTTTTTAAAACAGCGGTGTTATATTTTTAAACCCTAAATTTGGGGGGGTGCCATTATTTTCTGTATAGTTGTGCAGTGCCAGTAACTGTATTCTATTTTGGAATGTTTAAAAATAAATTTTGGGTATCAAGTCTTTTGCTGGTTTTCAATAATATTGTATAAACTCTTCAACATGCAATACAACACATAAAATTATGCGTCGGATTTCAGCGCATACTGAACACGCCACAATATGCTGGGTGTTTTAGGAAGTACAGTGGAGTGCTATTCCCCTAAAGTGCTGATATCTGGCTCCATTGTTTTTTCCCAGTGCATTTTAAATTTTCCATCCCTGGGGTATTGTACATGTTTTGGGGAAAAAAACGGCCAGGTAAATAGCTCTCAATTGGGGTTAAATTATGTTTTGGCAGTGTAATTCTGGCATATTGCAGGCAATTATGTTCCGAATTATGCCCCCACAAATCGCTGTGTGCTCCCTTATTTGGAAAAAACCCAATTATTTTTTTTGAACTACCCCCAAGGTTTTTGGGTTTTTTTTTCACCGGCTTGACTTTTTGGGGATCCTTGAAACCAAAAAAGGGGTAACTATTTTTAGCAATTCTGTGGAAAAGTTTGTTTGTTAACAAAAAAATTAAAAAACAAAGCAAAAAAAAAGAAAAAATTAAATGCCCAAAATTTTCCACATTATAAGAGATATTGAAAACTATAAGTAGAAATTAAAAGGCAAATAAAATGGCCGGGGAAGAAGGGGGGTTTATTGAACCCCCATCTTGCTTTGGAAAAAGCAAAAATCAAATTACCAGTGGGGTGGGGGAAATGAAAGGGACACTAAGCAGCTGTTGTGCATCAGGACTAGCACGGTTTCATTATTTTTTATAAACAGGGTAGGGGATTAGAAATTTTGAATAAAGCTCCCTGCTGAGATTAAATTCTGGCCCGTTGAAAAAAGATTGGGTTTTTTAAAAAAGATTGAAAATTTTTTCTTGGAAAGAAATGTAAGGGGAAATTTTAAAATCTTGGGGAAAAAAAAATTTTTCAGGGTCCGGGTTGGGTTACTTCCCCACAACTTCCCGGGGAGGTTCCCCAGTAAGGGGGGTTTATTAAATCCACTCCATCAAAACTGAAGGTAGAAAAGTTATGTTTTATACGTATTTTATTAGTAGGAAAATCAGATTTTAAAAGTTTTTTTTAATGAATGAAAGAAAAAAAAAAACCCCCAAACTTTTAAAATTTCCGCTTCCCAAGGAAAAAATTTTGTTGTTTAATTTAAAACGATGGTCCCTTTATTGTTTGTGTATATTAAAAACCAATGTTTCATTCCAAAAGGGGGTTTTCCCAAAAAAGTTTTTAAGTCTATGCAGTACTTTTGGGTATTTTGCTCATTAAATCTAGTTCATTATATCAAAGGGATTTTCCAGTCTTCCTGTAAATTTTTTTTAAAGGGGGTTTTTCACTAAATTGATTAAACTCACCTTTAGTCTTGTTTTCCTTTGAATTAGGGGCCCTTTTTTATGGTCTTTTACTTTGGCCCCTTTCAAATAGAAGCAGGTCTGTAGTATTCCAAACCCGTGCTGGCAGCCTATTTAGGATGGAAAAAAACAGGTCTGTTGCCTTTTAGCGAGAATCAAACCCTTTTAAATTTGGGGTTTAAAGCTCGTCTTTCAGTCATTTTTTACAAAAAAAATGTTAACCAAAAAAGAATACAATGACAAAAAAAGTCATAGGGAAATATATATTGACAATCTTTATTGATTCAATAATAAATATTAAAAACTAATATGTCACAAATAGAACACATTTAAGGCTAAAAACAATTAAAAATAATGCCCATATCAAACAAGGCATACAAATCACACCATTCCTGAATGTAGAAAGTCATCTAATGTGTATAACCTATAATATTTAACATTAGTATTAAAGTGTCTTATATTAAAGATCAAGTGATTAAATAGTATATAGACACATCAAGATGGGCATACAATAATGCCACACCTCTCACACACAATACATTACCAAGTGTATACAGGAATGGAGGAGATGCACTGCCATATGGAAATGGGATAGCCTCAGGTAGCTATAGCGACCTGAGCAGCTGATGCAGCCCATTAAAGAGGGGATATCTCCGAATAGGTAGGACACTGTTAATGGACATATATTGCAAAGTGACTTGTTTTTGAAAGAGCTTTAACATAAAAAGCAATCCTTGTAGTGAGACAACCCCTTTAAATCTTACTTCCAGTGATCCATTGACAGTTTCTAATCTAGCCTCACTCATTTGAAGGTTGCTTGCTCCATTCATTTCAGCATAGGTTCAGAGTAGCAGAAGACCAGAATTAGTGCAGCCCCTTACCTGCTTACTGCTGATGTTAGATAGGTAGACTAAATTAAATATTTTACTGAAACAGGCAGATGCAAGCTGTTTGCATTTAGAGAGTACTTATTAGTTAGCTCAGTCCTGTGATTACCGCAGCCTGGGTACTGATTCAATGTGTAAGAGCAAGAGAGAGGGAAAAGGGAAGAGTTATTAGTGTAATAGATTTAGCAGTGTGTCTATGTTATCATAGAGTCATCATGTGAAAAAGCTGACAAATATAGTATCTTCTAAGCTGACTTTCAAGTTGCTCATATCCATTATCCTCTATTCCTCTACAATGGCCACTTCAGGCTTCAACTGCAGTCAGTGAAAAGAATATAGAATATCTAGAGTATTTTTGTTGTTATATGGAAAATAGATAAATATTTCTTATGCAATCTTTGTATACACTGTGTTCCAAATTATTATGCAAAAAGTGTTTAGGAGTGATAAGTTAAGAATTGTTTTGTTTGTCAGTTAAACTCATTGATGGTGATGTGTGTCAGGGCTCTTTATATCACTGAAAGCATTTGCAGACACCTGTGCTAATTAGTTTGGCAGGTGTGTCTAATTAAAGGCAAGACTACTTAAGAAGGCTGTCCCACATTATTAAGCAGCCTACATTTTCAGCCAAAATGGGAAAGAAAAAGGATGTGTCGGCTGCTGAGAAGCAACAAATTGTGGAGTGTTTAGGTCAAGGCATGACTACAATCAACATTGCCAAGACACTTCATCGTGATCATCGCACAATCAAGAAGTATGTAGCTGATCCACAGCACACACATGTGCGTGATGATAAGGGAAAATTGAGGATTCTTTCCAACAGGCAATTACATCATGTTAAAAGAGAAGCTGCAAAAATGCCTTGTCATAGCAGCAGACAAGTTTTTGAAGCTGCTGGTGCCTCCAACGTCCTCCGAACAACAAGATGCAGGGTCCTTCAGAGGTTTGCAGCTGTGCGTAAGTCATCCTGTCGACCTCCTCTATCCACTGCACACAAGCAGAAACGGTTCCAGTGGGCCAAACAATACATGAAGACTGACTTCAAAACTGTTTTGTTCACCGATGAGTGCCGTGCAACGCTCGATGGTCCTGATGGATGGAGTGGAGGATTGCTGGTTGATGGACACCCCATGCAAACACGGCTATGGCGCCAACAAGGAGGAGGTGGAGTAATGTTTTGGGCTGGAATCATGGGGAGAGAGATTTTCAGCCCCTTTAGGATCCCTGAAGGTGTTAAGATGAACTCCATAATGTATGTGGAGTTTCTCAAACAGCACTTCCTACCATGGTTCAAGAAGAAGAACCGTGCATTCCGCAGCAAGATCATTTTCATGCATGATAATGCACCGTCTCATGCTGCAAATAACACATCTGCATCTCTGGCTGCTAATGGTCATAAAAGGGACAAACTTATGGTGTGTGCCCCCATGCTCCCCTGACCTCAAACCCATTGAGAACCTCTGGAGCATCATCAAAAGGAGTGTCTATGATGGCGGGAGGCAGTTCACATGTAAGCAACAGCTCTGGGAGGGTATTCTGTCCTCATGCAAAACAATTAAAGCAGAAACCATCCAAAACCTGACAAATTCAATGGACGACAGAGTTCAGAAGGTCATTTCGAACAAGGGTCCTATGTGCACATGTACATAGGAATAAAGTTTTGACTTGAAAACTGTTTGATTTCAGTTTGTAATAACCTGCTAATGCTTATAATTTCACAAATGACCATTTTTTTGTTCGTTATAAAAAGGAAAAGGTTGAAAACTCTGATGTGCATAATAATTTAGAACATGCATTTTGAGTGCATTTTATTTTTTTTTTATAAAATATACTATTATCATAGGCAGTTTGTTCAAAATCCTTTCAATTATACTCTAATAGTTGATGACTGGAAAATTACAATGACTGCAATTCATATAGGTAATTTTGGAAAATAAGAGAAAATATTATTTGCATAATAATTTGGAACACAGTGTAAAGAAAAGTTGAAAAACTTTTTAATACAAAACAATCCTCAAATTACAATGCTCTCAGGCTACAATATTTTCACTGTATAATTGTCTTTCCTAGGACTTTGTATCTTGCAACCACACTCACCATGCAATGTCACAGACACTGAAGATCTACGGCTCATGTGATCGGAAGACCCAGCCAATCATCATGAACATTTATGTGTAAAATCTCTGTATTAATGAGGTACATGTAGTAATTGGTGGCCTATAGCGCCTCTCAAGAGTACAGTGTGGTACTACATGTCCTGTACTACTCTTACATGTATTAGTAAGGTGCATGCAGTAATTAGCGGTCTAGTAGCATCTCTCTACAGTAGAGTGCAGTACTACATGTCCTGTAATGCTCTTACATGTATTAGTGAGGTGCACGTAATGATTGGCGGTCTAGTAGCACCTCTCTACAGTAAAGTGCAGTCCTGTACTGCTCTTAGATGTACTGGTGAAGCGGATGCAGTGATTGGCGGTATAGTAACAAATCTCTACAGTACAGTGCGGTACTACATGTCCTGTACTGCTTTTACATGTATTGGTGAGGTGCATGCAGTGATTGGCAGTCTAGAGGCACCTCTCTATAGTACAGTGCAGTCCTGTGCTGCTATTACATGTATTAGTGACGTGCACGCAGTGATTGGCGGTCTAGTAGTGCCTCTCTACAGTACAGTGCAGTCCTGTACTGCTCTTACATGTATTGGTGAGGTGCATGCAATGATTGTCGGTCTAGTAGCACCTCTCTACAGTATAGTCTGGTGCTACATGTCCTGTGCTGCTCTGTACAAAATGATTTCCAGCTTCCAGCAGCTCTGTTATGGGTAAGGACTTGTTTTATCTATAATTGCTTTACATAATTTTTTTTATTTTTATTTTGCATTATTATGGGTGACATTTTTGGGCTTCGAAGCCAATTACCAGTTTTCCGTTAAGTCAAGGTTTCAAAATACAATGACCATCCCGGAATCAATTAACATTGCATGTTGAGGGACCACTCTATACAGGTGCAAGAAAAAATAGTACAGGTAAGTTAAATTACCTGTATTTCTGCATTGATTAATAATATCAGTTATTGACTGTCCACAATCTCATGGAAATCCATCAAAGCACTATTTCTATTTTTGATGGTTATTTCTGGGAGAAGGTTGTACATAGCAGATAAGAGCAGTGGCGTAGCTACAGGGGTCGTAGTGTTCGCAGTTGCGACTGGGTTCTTGAGACAATGGGACTCACAGGCCCCCTTCGCCACACGCTGCATTGCTAGGTCACATAGACCTGTAATAGTCTTGTGGCACCTGTAACGGGTAGCGGCACAAATGGCGCGATGCGATGATGTCATCACGATGCCTGCTCCGCTGTCTGTATTGGGCCGCAAGTCTATTGCTAGACTTATGGCCTAGTACGCTCTGGAAGAAGCATCCGGAGCAGGTGGCGTGACATCGCTCCGGATTCTGAAAGAAGTGTGCAGCAGATGAACTGGAGACAGGTGTTATTTTTAAAATTTTTTTATAGGGGTACTGTATACCTAGCAAATAGGAAAAATAATCAGCTCACCAGCCAACGTATTTCATCCTCAGTCCATAGTAGGATCTACGCCCAGTACTAATGCGGTGCATCAGAGAAACAGTAACCATCCGGCTGTGAATGAAGTTGAACGTGGAAACTTTATGAAATCTTCTCCAGCACTCTCATAATAGTGAAAAAAACCCGCACTTTATTGATTAAAAATCACAAAAGACCACAAACATGTGATACATTGTCTAGGCGTTACAAGCCCATAACCAAATGGCTCTTAGTCATGGCCAGTAAGAGCCATTTGGTTATGG